>WNGS01167076.1:0-10217 GCA_020271785.1 Procambarus virginalis | reverse complement strand
TACATTGTACAATGATCATTACATGGTCAATCTTGGGTACAAGTCCAATATATCATCAAGGTTTCCAGTACTCATATAGTAATTACACAGTTCAGCATACCTCAAGCCCAGGAGGCGAAAGTCAGTCAATATGGACATTCTACAATATAATGTTCAGGGAGTGCATGTTTTTCTCTTTCACAAAGTTGACACATTGTGTACTCGACTTTTGGGTTTTGAGAAAGCTGCCAGATACGTCTATATCCCAGGCGTATTCTGGCCACTATAACTCACATTGCCGGGTTCTTGTTCTATTAGTCCCATATGTGAATGTTCTCCTCACGATATCTATCATATATTTAATGCTACAACTTTCAGGTCCTTTGTGATTTGTTAGGTCGGTGAGATTTTCATTAGATATTTGTTTAAGTATTCTCTTTGTCACTGCTAATGAAACACCCATATCAATTTCTACCACTGGTTTTCTACAGGCTGTCTTTGCAAGCATATCAACAGTGTATGCCTTGAGATGCCAACATGTGATGGTATCCATAGGAATATTAATTTCAAATCTGTTCTTTAGTCTGAACGCTTAAGTGTCTGAGGAGGACAGTCTCCCAAGATCCACACAGTAGAAAATGTTGTATGAGGTGTGATGAATGAGGCGGGATTAAACCTGGTGTTTGGTTTGAGTTTGTTTGACAGAGGAGGGGGGGGGGAGGGAGGTAATGAAAGCAAGCCGCCCGCACGATGAAAGGCACCGTTATAAAGAGGGAACCATTGACACTGACACACCCATTATTTCTGCCTGGTGGCTCCTGACTTCCTTCACTGGCACTGTGGCTTTATTATTTGGGCCTGTGGGGTCGCGCTCTTAGCTCTTGGAGCCCGCCTTTGTAACATCTATTTTTCCTCTATCATGTCTTAATACATATTCAAATTCAAATTTCAATGTATGTGATGTAACTATATAACCTGAACTTGTAAAAGCATCTTAATCACCTTCAGTGATTAAGTGCTTAATGCACACTAGTTTCTCTATCAGCTATCTCACCCTGTCAGAGTAAAAGAGACAAATGTATGTGAATGCATTTGTGTATATATATGTATGTATGTAATATATATATATTATAGATATATATATATATATATATATATATATATATATATATATATACATATATATATATATATATATATTATATATAATATATATAATATATATATATATATATAGAGGCTAGTTAGGCAGTTTGTACAAAGGCTTTCACATACTTCAAGTTTCTTATTATAATGCCAAGAACTCTCATTTGAACTTATGTTGAAAAAAGTGGCAAGGGTGAGAATCTGTAACTGCAAGAATTCGTCTTGGGTACAAGCACCCACGGAGATACGGAATGGAAAGACAGCTGAGGTGCTGAGTTGCAGGACTCCAGGGTAAGAAAGATGGTCACAGCCTTGACCACTGAGAGAGAGACTGCCCTCCTCAGAAAACATTACAAATATTACATAATAAATCCCACATTGTCTAAATTAGGAAAATACTATTCGTCAAATACACATTATTTTTTTAAAAGATTTCCCCCACTTTGCACCTGCGAGATAACGTAAATTTAAAGCTAAAGCGCCCAACAAAAAATTCCAAAACGACCCCCCCAAAAAAAAAAAATCCAAAACGGCCAAAAACAAAAACAAAAAAAAAACATCCAAAACATTTAATCAGTAAATCATTATTATCACGTTGACCAGACCACACACTAGAAGGTGAAGGGACGACGACGTTTCGGTCCGTCCTGGACCATTCTCAAGTCGATGTGACTTGAGAATGGTCCAGGACGGACCGAAACGTCGTCGTCCCTTCGCCTCCTAGTGTGTGTGGTCTGGTCAACATACTTCAGCCACGTTATTGTGATCATCGCCTGCATTATTTATCACCCCTTTTTTAGATTTTGGATTTGTTAAGTGGAGAGAGGCCGGGTCAACTCGGCCACTACCTACCCCATCTCGTGCACTATATTTAGCAACTCACATTTCATTGTCAATTAATCTCTAAAATTAGTTATGTCGAAGCTCCAAAACATTGTAGTTACCTAAGTAAGCTGTCCATTTATGAAAGAAATTATATTTCAATGTTGATGCTGTGCCTCGCATGTCGGCCAAGATAAAGGTAGCTACGTCAGTCGTTATCTTCTTGAGGTTATCTTAAGATGTTTTCGGGGCTTTTAGTGTCCCGCGGCCGGTCCTCGACCAGGCCTCCACCCCCAGGAAGCAGCCCGTGACAGCTGACTAACTCCCAGGTACCTATTACTGCTAAGTAACAGGGGCATCAGGGTGAAAGAAACTCTGCCCTTCGTTTCTCGCCGGCGGTCGGGATCGAACCCGGGTTCACAGGATCACGTGTACAGTGTTCTGTCCGCTCAGCCACCGGCTCCCTCAAGTGTGCTACTTTCGTGAGTATATTTTCCTCTGATCCATTGATCAGAGTCTGTGTTACAAACTGTGTTACAACTGTGTTACCACTGTGTTACAAGTGTGTTACAACTGTGTTACAACTGTCTTACAACTGTGTTACAACTGTGTTACAACGTGTTACAACTGTGTTAAACTGTGTTACAACTGTGTTACAAATGTGTTACACTGTGTTACAACCGGCTCTCTCTCTGGGCCGGGTTATAACAACCTTCCTCACTCTCATAACCTCGCCAACATTTCATCAGCTGTAGTTAATAATTACGGTATTTTTAGGTCCCTAATATTCTCAGGCCGCCATTCCTCGACACTCCATTACTTTCCTTCCGAAAATAAAGTGCGGTATGATAATAGTTTTAATTTAATTTTTCCCTTAAGTAATAAAAAATTAAGGAGTTTAATTTTGTAGTGCGTGTACTCACCTAGTTGTACTCACTTAGTTGTACTTGCGGGGTTTGAGCTCTGGCTCTTTGGGCCCGCCTCTCAACTGTCAATCAACTGATATTTTTTTTTCAACGCAACACATCCCCAGGCAGCAGCCCGTATTGCATCAGGGTGACAGAACTTTCCCATTTGTCTCCGCCATAGCCAGGATCGATCCCCGGACCCTAGGACTACGAATCCGAGCGCTGTCCACTCAGCCGGCAGGCCCCTGTATGTATGTGTGTGATTGTGTGTTTAGTTACAAGGATAAGTTAATACAAACTTAATTTTCCATTGATCGGTTGTGTCACGTTAGTTCGGTGAGGTCAGAATCCAATGTAAACGAACTACTGTAATTGATTCTAACTCTCTTTCATTTACCACTTATCTCTCTTTATCACCCTCACTCTTTATCACCTCTCTCTCTTCTCTCTCTCTCTCTCTCCTCTCTCTCTCTCTCTCTCTCTCTCTCTCTCTCTCTCTCTCTCTTCTCTTCAATTAAGAAATAAAAGTAAATAGAAACACAAGTTTGTTTTATCTAATAAAACGGAGTTTGCATTTTAGAATTAAGCCTAACAGAAACTTAAAAAAAAATATTGAATAAATTTAAGATAGTCAAAATAACAGAAACATGAGCAGTGTGAGACTTCGGGTAAACAATGCAATGTCGCCATGGACTTCTTCAACTTAAGAGTCAGAAACAATTATATAAGTCACCTTACACATAAAATACCGTACTTGAAGGTATTGCATTATAGGAGCCCATATTGTTCCATACGAGGCAGCTCCTATTGTCTCATACGAGGCAGCTCCTATTGGTCCATACGAGGCAGCTCCTATTGGTCCATACGAGGCAGCTCCTATTGGCCCATACGAGGCAGCTCCTATTGGCCCATACGAGGCAGCTTCTATTGGCCCATACGAGGCAGCTCCTATTGGCCCATACGAGGCAGCTCCTATTGGCCCATACGAGGCAGCTCCTATTGTTCCATACGAGGCAGCTCCTATGGCCCATACGAGGCAGCTCCTATTGACCCATACGAGGCAGCTCCTATTGTTCCATATGAGGCAGCTCCTATTGGTCCATACGAGGCAGTTCCTATTGGCCATACGAGGCAGCTCAGCTATTGACCCATACGAGGCAGCTCCTATTGGTCCATACGAGGCAGCTCCTATGACCCATACGAGGCAGCTCCTATTGGTCCATACGAGGCAGCTCCTATTGTTCCATACGAGGCAGCTCCTATTGTCCATACGAGGCAGCTCCTACTGGCCCATACGAGGCAGCTCCTATTGAGCCATACGAGGCAGCTCCTACTGGCCCATACGAGGCAGCTCCTATTGGCCCATACGAGGCAGCTCCTACTGGCCCATACGAGGCAGCTCCTATTGGCCCATACGAGGCAGCTCCTATTGGCCCACACGAGGCAGCTCCTATTGGCCATATGAGGCAGCTCCTATTGGCACATACGAGACAGCTCCTATTTATATCCACGGAAAACATGCATATATATACGTCTGATCTTACTAATATTTCAGAAATACATTTGAATTATATGGAGTAACAAGGCAAGGCTCAGAAAACTCAAAGTAACTCAGAAAAAGAGTTGAGGCACAAGCAACTAACTAGCCCTTGTGGCTGAAATATGCAATTGCGGTGTTTCAACAGTGATGGGAGTAGTAGTGGCAATAGTTGTAGTAATAGCACTATTGTACTAACAGTAATATTAACTGTTATTAACCATTTCTGTTCAATTGCCATTCCCACTTTTCATTATGTTTTGGTACTATCTTACCTTGAGGTTACCTTGAGGTGCTGCTGGGGGCTTAGCGTCCCCACGGCCCGGTCGTCGACCAGGCCTTCTGGTTGCTGGACTGGTCAACCAGGCTGTTGGACGTGGCTGCTCGCAGCCTGACGTACAAACCACAGCCTGATTGATCACTATGCCATAATAACCAACTGGATCACAAATATTGAGCCAAATGCAGGAGATAAACCTCCTCCCACCTCACTCAGTCCAGTGATGGTGATACATACTTTTGCTACTCTAAGCTGGAGGCCGAGAGGGGAGTGTGGAGAGAGAACCTTTCGTTGTTCTATACTTACCTGCTATTCTATATATCTTCATTTACCCTCCTTTTTATTTGTATCTTATCCATTAGCTTGCCTCCTCTGCACATCTGCCTGTCTCCCTCTCGCTCCTCGCTTGCCTCGCTCTATTTACCTCTCATCTTCCCTCTTTCTCTCTCATTGCTCCCTTAATCTTCATTTTACTTATCTCCCTCCCTCCCTCCCTCCTCCCAGAACTCCTCACTTCACAACCAAACATAAGACGCTTAACCAAGTGAGAGTGTTCCCAACACCACCTGCAGTGTTGCCAACACCTACACCACCACCACCACCTGCAGTGTTGCCAACACCTACACCACCACCACACCTGCAGTGTTGCCAACACCTACACCACCACACTACCTGCAGTGTTGCCAACACCTACCACACACCACTACATGCAGTGTTGCCAACAGCTACACACCACCACCTGCAGTGTTGCCAACACCTAACACCACCACCACCTGCAGTGTTGCCAACACCTACACCACCACCACAACCTGCAGTGTTCCCCACACCACCTGCAGTGTTGCCAACACTACACACCCACACCACCTGCAGTGTTGCCAACACTACACCACCACCACCTGCAGTGTTCCCAACACCTACACACCACTACCACCTGCAGTGTTGCCAACAGCTACACACACCACCTGCAGTGTTGCCAACACCTACACACCACCACCACCTGCAGTGTTGCCAACACCTACACCACCACCACCACCTGCAGTGTTCCCAACACCTACACACCACCACCACCTGCAGTGTTGCCACACACTACACCACCACCACCACCTGCAGTGTTGCCAACACCTACACACCACTACCACCTGCAGTGTTGCCAACAGCTACACACCACCACCTACAGTGTTGCCAACACCTACACACCACCACCACCTGCAGTGTTGCCAACACCTACATCACCACCACCACTGCAGTGTTCCCAACAAGTCAAAACATAACGACATCAACAATGACAAAACAAACAGCAAACAAAGACACAGAGCGGCACAAGAGCGCACCATTAACCTCAGTAACCACGGTGGTCCTGGAAAAATCACTGCTGACGGTCTCTTACTAACCACGACAGGCAGTGAACCTTAAACTTTACTTCTCATTATAAAGAGATAAATAACAGATATGATAAAAACACTGGAGGAGGAGGAGGAGGACCAAGGAATAAGTATGAGCGGAAACTTATACGAAACAAACTCCACTACTCAAGCACTACGGTGGTAAGGGACTTACAGACACTCACCGCTCAAGCACTACCGTGGTGAGTGTCAGAGTCTGAACCACTGGAAACATATTATGGCCAACATCCCAGAATCAGTTTCTCTCACTGATGAACATAAGGCAATGAACATTGTCTTATGTTCATGGTGTTGACATCTGGATTTTTAACAATAAAAATATGTAATTCCATTGTAATGTCGAGGCATCGCTCCCCTTAGAACAATACGAATCATTCAACGCGTTCTTTTAATACGTCGCATTTCTTACGGAATCGACCAATTCGTTAAAAAGTGCGCCGCATAGTAAAAAAAATAGAGTATATTGACGGTTTCAATTCATGGGCCTCGACAGGTTAAGGATATTTCTGGTTTCCTTCTGGTTAGGCAAAACAGTCGTATTTTTTACGGAGTGACAACAAGTCGACTGTACGGGCTGTCGAACTTACCCGAGAAGCGAGAAGCAAAAAATCCACTACGCGTTATTCATTTATTTCAATCCTGGCAGTCACCCCGGCCGCTCTGTTGACCA
Source organism: Procambarus virginalis (assembly GCA_020271785.1). Taxonomy (NCBI): domain Eukaryota; kingdom Metazoa; phylum Arthropoda; class Malacostraca; order Decapoda; family Cambaridae; genus Procambarus; species Procambarus virginalis. The sequence goes on along the minus strand of WNGS01167076.1, from coordinate 3,472 downwards.
GCTTGTGTTAACAACCGTGTTGTCACTCCGTAAAAAATACGACTGTTTTGCCTAACCAGAAAGGAAACCAGGAAAATTCCTTAACCTGTCGCGAGGCACATGAATTGAAACCGTCAATATCTCTATTTTTTTTACTAATGCGGCGCACTTTTTAACGAATTGGTCGATTCCGTAAGAAATGCGACGTATTAAAAGAACGCGCGTGTTGAATGATCGTATTATTGTTCTAAGGGAACGAGGGAGCGAGTATTAAAAGCCTCGACATTACTAAGGGGAGAATTGGAAATTACATATGGTTTTATTGTTTTATATTTTAAAAATCCAGATGTCAACACCATGAACATAAGACAATGTCATTGCCTTATGTTCATCAGTGAGAGAACTGATTCTGGGATGTTGGCCATAATATGTTTCCAGTGTCAGTGGTTCAGACTGAACTCACCACGGTAGTGCTTGAGCGGGTGGGTGTCGTGTAAGTCCCTTACCACCGTAGTGCTTGAGTAGTGGAGTTGTTCGTATAAGTTTCCGCTCATACTTATTCCTTGGTCCTCCTCCTCCTCCTCCAGTGTTATATATATGTTATTTATCTCTTTATAATGAGAGTAAAGTTTAAGGTTCAGCTGCCTGTCGTGGTTAGTAATGAGATGAGTGACCGTCAGCAGTGATTTTCCAGGACCACCGTGGTTATGAGGTTAATGGTGCGCTCTTGTGCCGCTCTGTGTCTTTGTTTGCTGTTTGTTTTGTCATTGTTGATGTCGTTATGTGTTTGACTTGTGGGAACACTGCAGGTGGTGGTGGTGATGTAGGTGTTGGCAACACTGCAGGTGGTGGTGGTGTGTAGGTGTTGGCAACATGTAGGTGGTGGTGTGTAGCTGTTGGCAACACTGCAGGTGGTAGTGGTGTGTAGGTGTTGGCAACATGCAGGTGGTGGTGGTGGTGTAGGTGTTGGCAAACACTGCAGGTGGTGGTGGTGTGTAGGTGTTGGGAACACTGCAGGTGGTGGTGGTGGTGTAGGTGTTGGCAACACTGCAGGTGGTGGTGGTGTGTAGGTGTTGGCAACACTGCAGGTGGTGGGTGTAGCTGTTGGCAACACTGCAGGTGGTAGTGGTGTGTAGGTGTTGGGAACACTGCAGGTGGTGGTGGTGTGTAGGTGTTGGCAACACTGCAGGTGGTGGTGGTGTGTAGGTGTTGGCAACACTGCAGGTGGTGTGGGAACACTGCAGGTGGTGGTGGTGGTGTAGGTGTTGGCAACACTGCAGGTGGTGGTGGTGTGTAGGTGTTGGCAACACTGCAGGTGGTGGTGTGTAGCTGTTGGCAACACTGCATGTGGTAGTGGTGTGTAGGTGTTGGCAACACTGCAGGTAGTGGTGGTGGTGTAGGTGTTGGCAAACACTGCAGGTGGGGGTGGTGGTGTAGGTGTTGGCAACACTGCAGGTGGTGGTGGTGGTGTAGGTGTGGCAACATGCGGTGGTGTGGGAACTCTCACTTGGTTAAGCGTCTTATGTTGGTTGTGAAGTGAGGAGTTCTGGGAGGGAGGGAGGGAGGAGGGAGATAAGTAGAAAGAAATGAAGATAAGGGAGCAATGAGAGAGAAAGAGGGAAGATGAGAGGTAAATAGAGCGAGGCAAGCGAGGAGCGAGAGGGAGAGACAGGAGTGTGCAGAGGGAGGCAAGCTAATGGAAAGAATACAGAAATAAAGGAGGGTAAATGAAGATATATAGAATAGCAGGTAAGTATAGAACAACGAAAAGGTTCTCTCTCCACACTCCCTCTCGGCCTCCAGCTTAGAGTAGCAAAAGTATGTATCACCATCACTGGAGACTGAGTGAGGTGGGAAGGAGGTTTATCTCCTGCATTTGGCTCAATATTTGTGATCCAGTTGGTTATTATGGCATAGTGATCAATCAGGCTGTGGTTTGTACGTCAGGCTGCGAGCAGCCACGTCCAACAGCCTGGTTGACCAGTCCAGCAACCAGAAGGCCTGGTCGACGACCGGGCCGTGGGGACGCTAAGCCCCAGCAGCACCTCAAGGTAACCTCAAGGTAAGATAGTACCAAAACATAATGAAAAGTGGGAATGGCAATTGAACAGAAAATGGTTAATAACAGTTAATATTACTGTTAGTACAAATAGTGCTATTACTACAACTATTGCCACTACTACTCCCATCACTGTTGAAACAACCGCAATTGCATATTTCAGCCACAAGGGCTAGTTAGTTGCTTGTGCCTCAACTCTTTTTCTGAGTTACTTTGAGTTTTTCTGAGCCTTGCCTTGTTACTCCATATAATTCAAATGTATGTTCTGAAAATATTAGTAAGATCAGACGTATATATATATGCATGAGTTTCCGTGGATATAAATAGGAGCTGTCTCGTATGTGCCAATAGGAGCTGCCTCATATGGGCCAATAGGAGCTGCCTCGTGTGGGCCAATAGGAGCTGCCTCGTATGGGCCAATAGGAGCTGCCTCGTATGGGCCAGTAGGAGCTGCCTCGTATGGGCCAATAGGAGCTGCCTCGTATGGGCCAGTAGGAGCTGCCTCGTATGGCTCAATAGGAGCTGCCTCGTATGGGCCAGTAGGAGCTGCCTCGTATGGAACAATAGGAGCTGCCTCGTATGGAACAATAGGAGCTGCCTCGTATGGACCAATAGGAGCTGCCTCGTATGGGTCAATAGGAGCTGCCTCGTATGGACCAATAGGAGCTGCCTCGTATGGGTCAATAGGAGCTGCCTCGTATGGGCCAATAGGAACTGCCTCGTATGGACCAATAGGAGCTGCCTCATATGGAACAATAGGAGCTGCCTCGTATGGGTCAATAGGAGCTGCCTCGTATGGGCCAGTAGGAGCTGCCTCGTATGGAACAATAGGAGCTGCCTCGTATGGGCCAATAGGAGCTGCCTCGTATGGGCCAATAGGAGCTGCCTCGTATGGGCCAATAGAAGCTGCCTCGTATGGGCCAATAGGAGCTGCCTCGTATGGGCCAATAGGAGCTGCCTCGTATGGACCAATAGGAGCTGCCTCGTATGGACCAATAGGAGCTGCCTCGTATGAGACAATAGGAGCTGCCTCGTATGGAACAATATGGGCTCCTATAATGCAATACCTTCAAGTACGGTATTTTATGTGTAAGGTGACTTATATAATTGTTTCTGACTCTTAAAGTTGAAGAAGTCCATGGCGACATTGGCATTGTTTACCCGAAGTCTCACACTGCTCATGTTTCTGTTATTTTGACTATCTTAAATTTATTCAATATTTTTTTTAAGTTTCTGTTAGGCTTAATTCTAAAATGCAAACTCCGTTTTATTAGATAAAACAAACTTGTGTTTCTATTTACTTTTATTTCTTAATTGAAGAGAAGAGAGAGAGAGAGAGAGAGAGAGAGAGAGAGAGAGAGAGAGAGAGAGAGAGAGAGAGAGAGAGAGAGAGAGAGAGAGAGAGAGAGGGTGATAAAGAGTGAGGGTGATAAA
>WNGS01167069.1:16186-38027 GCA_020271785.1 Procambarus virginalis | reverse complement strand
GTGAAGGGTAGTGTAGTGAAGGGTAGTGTAGTGAAGGGTAGTGTAGTGAAGGGTAGTGTAGTGAAGGGTAGTGTAGTGAAGGGTAGTGTAGTGAAGGGTAGTGTAGGGAAGGGTAGTGTAGTGAAGGGTAGTGTAGGGAAGGGTAGTGTAGTGAAGGGTAGTGTAGGAAAGGGAGTGTAGTGAAGGGTAGTGTAGTGAAGGGGAGTGTAGTGAAGGGAAGTGTAGTGAAGGGTAGTGTAGGGAAGGGAAGTGTAGTGAAGGGGAGTGTAGTGAAGGGTAGTGTAGTGAAGGGTAGTGTAGTGAAGGGTAGTGTAGTGAAGGGTAGTGTAGTGAAGGGGAGTGTAGTGAAGGGTAGTGTAGTGAAGGGTAGTGTAGTGAAGGGTAGTGTAGTGAAGGGGAGTGTAGTGAAGGGTATTGTAGTGAAGGGTAGTGTAGTGAAGGTAGTGTAGTGAAGGGTAGTGTAGTGAATTGGAGTGGGAGTCCGCCTCCACCACCTGAAGCTGTGTATGGGGTCTGCCTCCACCACCTGAAGCTGTGTATGGAGTCCGCCTCCACCACCTGAAGCTGTGTATGGGGTCCGCCTCCACCACATGAAGCTGTGTATGGGGTCTGCCTCCACCACCTGAAGCTGTGTATGGGGTCCGCCTCCACCACCTGAAGCTGTGTATGGGGTCTGCCTCCACCACTTGAAGCTGTGTATGGGGTCTGCCTCCACCACTTGAAGCTGTGTATGGGGTCTGCCTCCACCACCTGAAGCTGTGTATGGGGTCTGCCTCCACCACTTGAAGCTGTGTATGGGGTCTGCCTCCACCACCTGAAGCTGTGTATGGGGTCCGCCTCCACCACATGAAGCTGTGTATGGGGTCTGCCTCCACCACTTGAAGCTGTGTATGGGGTCTGCCTCCACCACCTGAAGCTGTGTATGGGGTCCGCCTCCACCACATGAAGCTGTGTATGGGGTCTGCCTCCACCACTTGAAGCTGTGTATGGGGTCTGCCTCCACCACCTGAAGCTGTGTATGGGGTCCGCCTCCACCACCTGAAGCTGTGTATGGGGTCTGCCTCCACCACTTGAAGCTGTGTATGGGGTCTGCCTCCACCACCTGAAGCTGTGTATGGGGTCTGCCTCCACCACTACCAAAGTTATCATTTTGAAACAAATATTTAAATGACAAAATATTGAGACTATACAACAGGATCGAACGTGCATTCCTGGCGTTCCCAGGCACAGACACTGCCGACTTAACCATGTTTTGGGAGTCTAGAGACGCAGGTTCAATCCCATCATATGGAAATATTTTCTCAGATATGGTCGTGATTGTATTGTTTGGTTATTTCTGTGAGTATGAGCCTTATTTAGGTACCTTGTGTTTTCCCGGGTACTCTTGTTTGTGGACGACCAAATGGTCTGTCCTTTGTATGCTTGGTCAATTCCCATGAGTATTTTACACGTGGTAATCATGTCTCCCTTAACTTTTGCATATGTTATTGACGCGAAGTGTAAGTGCTGCTGCGTGGTACCTCCCACCTCACAGCTTTAGGATTAGTGTGGTGGCAAGCCTCTGAAGCTTGGTCAGCCTCATTTAATATGTTGGTCAGCCTTGCATACGTCGCTGATGACTCTCGCTACATGTGGACTTGGAGAGTGACACTGTGTGTATGTGGCGGGTGCTAAATCCCACAGTAGTTTTGTTTGTCTGGGTCTCTATCCCCGTTCATTCTCTCCACCTGGCACTCCGTCAAAAATCCAACTGTTTTGCCTAACCAGGAACGTCAAAAAATGTAACTGTTGGGCCTAACGTACGAACTCAGGCAACCCTCTTAACCTATCGAGGCCGATGCAAAGAAAACGTCAACATTACGGTGCTTTAATTGTTACTAATACGTCACATTTTCAACGGATTGATCAAGTCTATAAAAACACGTCGTGCTATGTATGTCCGTGATCTACCAAGACCTCTTGTGAGTACTGTGTTGTGAGGTGGTGGGGGTTATGAGTACATTGTTGTGAGGTGGTGGGGGTTATGAGGGCAAGGTTGTGAAATGGTGACTGAGTTATGAGGTAAAAAAATGTCGAAGTTACCAAAACACTTCTCAACAAATACAGAAATGTACCTTTTTTATGGAATATTTCATTACCCATAAACGAAAAATACATCACAAAAATACAAAATACATAAAAACAAAATACCTCTAATATAAAAATATCCAGAACCCTAAACTAAAGGCAAAAAAATCCCAGTAATCATGACATGACCCGAGTCAAAACCAATCATTTTTAAGCTTTTCTTCTAATTTCTTCTAAGGCCAGAATCATTAATAACCCTTGAATCTTGAGGTGAGAGGAAGCAGCTGAATCCACCGCTAAAGCTTCTACAAAGACTACTAGTATGCTGAGAGTGGGATGCTTCAAGTAGCTCATTGACAGGTACCGGTTATACATGATGCTCTTGAGGTAGAGGAGCCCGGAGCGCCGCCAGCTCTCTACATACTCACGAGGGCTCTAATGTGTGGCGCTCACTGCGTAAGCAGGCCATAAATTGCGTAGTTGGCTCGTTAATAATGCAAGCTTTGAGCCATGCTGAGAACATGTATTACGCATCCTCCACAGTCGGGAGAGGAATAATGACTTGGTATTCGAACCGGGGTTCAGAGATAATGAACCCTCAGCATGTAATATGGCAGCTATCCATTAATATACAACTTTGTATAACCTTCCTGGCTAATTCTGATGCATCAAAATCCACTGGCTGGCTTGTGGCGGGTGCAACTAGGCGCTACCGGCGCCTCTGTGCAACCGGCTCTGCAATGTTGCAGGTGAGGCCGGTGGCTAATTGTGTATACCAGGTGTATATGTATGGGGTAATTAGCAATGTTGACTTGTATTATTAGTCTGGGAGTTGTGGCCTGGTTGTTAGTTGGACAGTTACCAGTGTTGTTGTTATTGTCATGATGTTTGTTGACATCAGCGTCATCATTAATGATGTGGTCATCATTGTTGCCAGCATCGTCATCCTCATTGTCATCAGTATGACCATCCTCATTGTCATCAGTATGACCATCCTCATTGTCATCAATAAGACCATCCTCATTGTCATCAGTAAGACCATCCTCATTGTCATCAACAAGACCATCATTATCAACACAATAACCAACATCATTATATCCAAACTACAATGATCTTATAATATATTTCGCCTACACCTCTACGATCCATCTAATCTCCTCGTAACAACACTAATATCATGTAATATATTTCTTGTACTGGAATATTAACTGTGTGTGGACGTCAGCTCCTGTCCTCCGCCTCTTCGCGGGATTCAAACCCGCATCCCTAGACTCCCCAGCCTCCCCCCCCCTCCTTCAGGTGCTCGATCCCATTACACAGCCTCAATAGTGTTCTCGTGGATAGATCCCGTTTATGTGATGTCATTGCTGACTGTAATCGCCTTGTTAGGAGTCGTTAGGGGTCGTCTTGCTTTGTTTAATCACTCTCCATTGTGTATTTGTCTTAATTAATCAGTACGGGGTTGTTATCAAGCGATTACAATTCCACAAATAAAAACCTGTATTTAGCGGTAGCCGGAGGCGGCAGTGATAATGGCTCGTTAGTGGAGGGCTGGTTAGCCAGTGGTGGGTCTCCTGGCTAGCCAGTGGTGGGTCTCCTGGCCAGCCAGTGGTGGGTCTCCTGGCCAACCAGTGGTGGGTCTCCTGGCCAGCCAGTGGTGGGTCTCCTGGCCAGCCAGTGGTGGGTCTCCTGGCCAGCCAGTGGTGGGTCTCCTGGCCAGCCAGTGGTGGGTCTCCTGGATAGCCAGTGGTGGGTCTCCTGGCAAGCCAGTGGTGGGTCTCCTGGCCAGCCAGTGGTGGGTCTCCTGGCCAGCCAGTGGTGGGTCTCCCGGCCAGCCAGTGGTGGGTCTCCTGGCCAGCCAGTGGTGGGTCTCCTGGCCAGCCAGTGGTGGGTCTCCCGGCCAGCCAGTGGTGGGTCTCTTGGCCAACCAGTGGTGGGTCTCCTGGCCAGCCAGTGGTGGGTCTCCTGGCCAGCCAGTGGTGGGTCTCCTGGCCAGCCAGTGATGGGTCGCCTGTCCAGCCAGTGATGGGTCTCCTGGCCAGCCAGTGGTGGGTCTCCTGGCCAGCCAGTGGTGGGTCTCCTGGCCAGCCAGTGGTGGGTCTCCTGGCCAGCCAGTGGTGGGTCTCCTGGCCACCAGTGGTGGGTCTCCTGGCCAGCCAGTGGTGGGTCTCCTGGCCAGCCAGTGGTGGGTCTCCTGGCCAGCCAGTGGTGGGTCTCCTGGCCAGCCAGTGGTGGGTCTCCTGGCCAGCCAGTGGTGGGTCTCCTGGCCAGCCAGTGGTGGGTCTCCTGGCCAGCCAGTGGTGGGTCTCCTGGCCAACCAGTGGTGGGTCTCCTGGCCAGCCAGTGGTGGGTCTCCTGGCCAGCCAGTGGTGGGTCTCCTGGCTAGCCAGTGGTGGGTCTCCTGGCCAACCAGTGGTGGGTCTCCTGGCCAGCCAGTGGTGGGTCTCCTGGCTAGCCAGTGGTGGGTCTCCTGGCCAGCCAGTGGTGGGTCTCCTGGCCAGCCAGTGGTGGGTCTCCTGGCTAGCCAGTGGTGGGTCTCCTGGCCAGCCAGTGGTGGGTCTCCTGGCCAGCCAGTGGTGGGTCTCCTGGCTAGCCAGTGGTGGGTCTCCTGGCTAGCCAGTGGTGGGTCTCCTGGCCAACCAGTGGTGGGTCTCCTGGCCAACCAGTGGTGGGTCTCCTGGCTAGCCAGTGGTGGGTCTCCTGGCTAGCCAGTGGTGGGTCTCCTGGCCAGCCAGTGGTGGGTCTCCTGGCTAGCCAGTGGTGGGTCTCCTGGCTAGCCAGTGGTGGGTCTCCTGGCCAACCAGTGGTGGGTCTCCTGGCCAGCCAGTGGTGGGTCTCCTGGCTAGCCAGTGGTGGGTCTCCTGGCTAGCCAGTGGTGGGTCTCCTGGCCAACCAGTGGTGGGTCTCCTGGCCAGCCAGTGGTGGGTCTCCTGGCTAGCCAGTGGTGGGTCTCCTGGCTAGCCAGTGGTGGGTCTCCTGGCCAGCCAGTGGTGGGTCTCCTGGCTAGCCAGTGGTGGGTCTCCTGGCTAGCCAGTGGTGGGTCTCCTGGCCAACCAGTGGTGGGTCTCCTGGCCAGCCAGTGGTGGGTCTCCTGGCTAGCCAGTGGTGGGTCTCCTGGCCAACCAGTGGTGGGTCTCCTGGCCAGCCAGTGGTGGGTCTCCTGGCTAGCCAGTGGTGGGTCTCCTGGCTAGCCAGTGGTGGGTCTCCTGGCCAGCCAGTGGTGGGTCTCCTGTCCAGCCAGTGGTGGGACTCCTGGCCAGCCAGTGGTGGGTCTCCTGGCCAGCCAGTGGTGGGTCTCCTGGCCAGCCAGTGGTGGGTCTCCTGGCCAGCCAGTGGTGGGTCTCCTGGCCAGCCAGTGGTGGGTCTCCTGGCCAACCAGTGGTGGGTCTCCTGGCCAGCCAGTGGTGGGTCTCCTGGCCAACCAGTGGTGGGTCTCCTGGCCAGCCAGTGGTGGGTCTCCTGGCCAGCCAGTGGTGGGTCTCCTGGCCAGCCAGTGGTGGGTCTCCTGGCCAGCCAGTGGTGGGTCTCCTGGCCAGCCAGTGGTGGGTCTCCTGGCCAACCAATGGACAAGAATGAGAAGTATTCTCATTCTTGTATTTATTATTTAGCACTAGTGCTTATATATTTAGTATTTAATATTCATTTCTTTAGTATTTTTTTTATTTAATATCTATTTTTTAGTTTTCATTCATAAGTGTTTATTATTCAGAAGTATTTAGTGTTGAGCAATAAAAGGCAAAATGTTACGTTAGCAGCGGGACATGGGTGCAGGTGTGGCAGTAGCGGCAGTAGTCCCAGTAGCGGCAGTAGTCTCAGTAGTAGCAGTAGTCCCAGTAGCAGCAGTAGTCCCAGTAGCGGCAGTAGTCCCAGTAGCAGCAGTAGTCCCAGTAGCGGCAGTAGTCCCAGTAGCGGCAGTAGTCCCAGTAGCAGCAGTAGTCCCAGTAGCGGCAGTAGTCCCAGTAGCGGCAGTAGTCCCAGTAGCAGCAGTAGTCCCAGTAGCAGCAGTAGTCCCAGTAGCGGCAGTAGTCCCAGTAGCAGCAGTAGTCCCAGTAGCAGCAGTAGTCCCAGTAGCAGCAGTAGTCCCAGTAGCGGCAGTAGTCCCAGTAGCGGCAGTAGTCCCAGTAGCAGCAGTAGTCCCAGTAGCGGCAGTAGTCCCAGTAGCGGCAGTAGTCCAGTAGCAGCAGTAGTCCCAGTAGCGGCAGTAGTCCCAGTAGCGGCAGTAGTCCCAGTAGCAGCAGTAGTCCCAGTAGCAGCAGTAGTCCCAGTAGCGGCAGTAGTCCCAGTAGCAGCAGTAGTCCCAGTAGTAAGCAGTAGTCCCATATAGCAGCAGTAGTCCCAGTAGCGCGTAGTCTCAGTAGCAGCAGTAGTCCCAGTAGCAGCAGTAGTCTCAGTAGCGGCAGTAGTCCCAGTAGCAGCAGTAGTCCCAGTAGCACCAGTAGTCCCAGTAGTCCCAGTAGTAGCTAGTCCCAGTAGCAGCAGTACCCCAGTAGCAGCAGTAGTCCCAGTAGTAGCAGTAGTCCCAGTAGCAGCAGTAGTCCCAGTAGCGGCAGTAGTCTCAGTAGCAGCAGTAGTCCCAGTAGCAGCAGTAGTCCCAGTAGTAGCAGTAGCCCCAGTAGTAGCAGTAGTTCAGTAGCAGCAGTAGTCCAGTAGCAGCAGTAGTCCCAGTAGCAGCAGTAGTCCCAGTAGCAGCAGTAGTCCCAGTAGCAGCAGTAGTCCCAGTAGCAGCAGTAGTCCCAGTAGTAGCAGTAGCCCCAGTAGTCCCAGTAGTAGCAGTAGTCCCAGTAGCAGCAGTAGTCCCAGTAGCAGCAGTAGTCCCAGTAGCAGCAGTAGTCCAGTAGCAGCAGTAGTCTCAGTAGCAGCAGTACCCCAGTAGTAGCAGTAGCCCCAGTAGTAGCAGTAGTCTCAGTAGCAGCAGTAGTCCCAGTAGCAGCAGTAGTCTCAGTAGCAGCAGTAGTCTCAGTAGTAGCAGTAGCCCAGTAGCAGCAGTAGTCCCAGTAGCAGCAGTAGTCTCAGTAGTAGCAGTAGCCCCAGTAGTAGCAGTAGTCCCAGTAGCAGCAGTAGTCCCAGTAGCAGCAGTAGTCTCAGTAGTAGCAGTAGCCCCAGTAGCAGCAGTAGTCCCATAGCAGCAGTAGTCTCAGTAGTAGCAGTAGTCCCAGTAGCAGCAGTAGTCCCAGTAGCAGCAGTAGTCTCAGTAGCGCAGTAGCCCCAGTAGTAGCATAGTCCCCAGTAGTAGCAGTAGTCTCAGTAGCAGCAGTAGTCCCAGTAGCAGCAGTAGTCTCAGTAGCAGCAGTAGCCCCAGTAGCAGCAGTAGTCCCAGTAGTCCCAGTAGTAGCAGTAGTCCCAGTAGCAGCAGTAGCCCAGTAGCAGCAGTAGTCTCAGTAGCAGCAGTAGTCCCAGTAGCAGCAGTAGTCCAGTAGCAGCAGTAGTCTCAGTAGCAGCAGTAGCCCAGTAGCAGCAGTAGTCCCAGTAGTCCCAGTAGTAGCAGTAGTCCAGTAGCAGCAGTAGTCCCAGTAGAGCAGTAGTCCCAGTAGCAGCAGTAGTCTCAGTAGTAGCAGTAGTCCCAGTAGCAGCAGTAGTCCAGTAGCAGCAGTAGTCTCAGTAGCAGCAGTAGTCCCAGTAGCAGCAGTAGTCCCAGTAGCAGCAGTAGTCCCAGTAGCAGCAGTAGTCCCAGTAGTAGCAGTAGTCCCCAGTAGCAGCAGTAGTCCCAGTAGCAGCAGTAGTCTCAGTAGTAGCAGTAGTCCCAGTAGCAGCAGTAGTCCCAGTAGCAGCAGTAGTCTCAGTAGCAGCAGTAGTCCCAGTAGCAGCAGTAGTCCCAGTAGCAGCAGTAGTCCCAGTAGTAGCAGTAGTCCCAGTAGCAGCAGTAGTCCCAGTAGCAGCAGTAGTCCCAGTAGCAGCAGTAGTCCCAGTAGTAGCAGTAGTCTCAGTAGTAGCAGTAGCCCCAGTAGCAGCAGTAGCCCCAGTAGCAGCAGTAGTCTCAGTAGCAGCAGTAGTCCCAGTAGCAGCAGTAGCCCCAGTAGTAGCAGTAGTCCCAGTAGCAGCAGTAGTCCCAGTAGCAGCAGTAGTCCCAGTAGCAGCAGTAGTCCCAGTAGCAGCAGTAGTCCCAGTAGCAGCAGTAGTCTCAGTAGCAGCAGTAGCCCCAGTAGTAGCAGTAGTCCCAGTAGCGCAGTAGCCCCAGTAGTAGCAGTAGTCCCAGTAGCAGCAGTAGTCCCAGTAGCAGCAGTAGTCCCAGTAGCAGCAGTAGTCCCAGTAGCAGCAGTAGTCCCAGTAGCGGCAGTAGTCCCAGTAGCAGCAGTAGTCCCAGTAGCAGCAGTAGTCCCGGTAGCAGTAACACACTAGGGGCTACTGTAGTCGTGGTAGTAGGGGCTACAGTGGACACTGAATAAGCCTGTTAATACTGTTCCATAACCCGGGCTTGTGGTATTTAAGAAGCATTTATGGTCACGGGTTCTATCTAACCATTTATGGAAATTTAAAAAATCTCTGAAACTAACTGGCCTTATAATTATAGGTGTGAAGGATAGATGTAGACCTTGTGTGCCCTCGGCAATCCTTTTTGCGCTACCGCTCACAAATGAGTATGGGGTGCACAATAAACTAGCCTCCTCCAGCGACAGCAAAAAAATGAAAATGTTGAGTGTTATCTTAACAAAGGTCGCGTGGAACGTCCCAGGATTGTTGTCGTTGTTAAAGATTCGCTACCTGGAACAAGAAGTTCCAAGTAGCACGGGCTATGGTGAGCCCGTAAAAAGTTTTACGTCCCAGGATCAGTAGAAGTTGCAACCACAACAATGTAACAGTACTAGAAATAACAGAAATACTAACACTAGAAATATTACTGTGTTGTTGCAATAGATGCGTTGCACAAGATGCGTCTTTCCAATCTTTTCCCTTGCAATATGGATTATGAGAACACCATGAAAACATGATAACGTGATATATCTATGAGAAAATATTATGGAAAACCAGAGGGGAGAGTTCGAGCCCATACCAGTAACCGTAATTGTTAGTGGCTAATGGAGGTTTTGTTAGTAAAGTGAAACGAAGTTTATTTTTCTGTTCACGTTACTAGGAACTGTGTTGTTAATGCTGCTAGTAGATAAATGCGAAATATAATACAAAGTGTCTCTCTCTCTCTCTCTCTCTCTCTCTCTCTCTCTCTCTCTCTCTCTCTCTCTCTCTCTCTCTCTCTCTCTCACTCTCACTCTCACTCTCACTCTCTCCTCTCTCTCATTAAGCACTCAAAATAAAAAGTCCAAAGTGGATCATACACGTATAAAAATCACCTACAAAATTAGCACTTAAAAGGGAATTAACACCGGCGAGCCCCCCCCCCCCCCCAACCACCGCCAGGCCATTGTAGTTGAAGAAATAACACTAATGAATCCACTATCACCCTGAAAAAGGATTTATCAAAGCCCAAGATGAAATTAAGAAGGATCACAACCCAACTGGTGAAAACATTCTGCTCGTGGGGCATACTGAGCTTTAAGCTCCGTGTCCCTAAAGACGAGAGTAACCACTTACAATGCAGGGAGTTTCGACTGTGTTATCTCCTATTAGGGACACATTCGTGCCACCGGCTCTTCAGGGAGATGGGCTGCACTGATAGCTAACGTGATGGATTCCTGGCTTCAGAAGGTCCCGGATGACAGCCCTCTAGCTGATAGTGATGGAGGATGGGGTGAGGAAGGGATAATGAGGAATGAGGAGGGAAACGAATGAGGAGGAAGCCCCTGAGAAATGGGAGGTGAGAAAGATAAGGAGAAGGGGGGGGGAGTGGGTCTGAGGAGAACGCTAGGACTGGGTGTGTTTGAGAGGATTGGAGGAGATGGAAGGGGAAGGAAGCTATGAGGAGTAAAGGGGGGGTTATGAGGAGTGAAGAAAGAGAGGTGATAAGAACAAGAGAAGAGAGGGTAGAGGGCACTCCGCCCGTCACCACCAGGTGGCGTCCTCTGCCAGGGCTGCAACTTGGCTACACACTCACCACAAGAAACAAGTGCCGCTTCTTGCCAACACTTCAGCCAATGTCCAGGACCTTATAGTCCAGCTTGCCAAACATGGCTTAGTGGCGTTGAATCAATTGTTGCGTCATCGTCGTTTGCCCGGTTGTGCCCGGCTGTGCCCGGCTGTGTCCGGCTGTGTCCGGCTGTGTCCGGCTGTGTCCGGCTGTGCCAGGGGAGTACTGCATTGAAAAACATCTCATACTCGGTTGCTAGCAAAGGCTGCAAATATATATATATATATATATATATATATATATATATATATATATATATATATATATATATATATAAATATATAATATATATATATATATATATATATATATAAAATATATATATATATATATATATATATATATATATATATATATATATATAATATATATATATATATATATCTCACAGATTGCCTCACTCCTTGAAAGGGCACAAGTCTGGATGGTGTACCACCCTCTCCTGATAACTAAAACATGCTGGCAGTATATAGAGCCGAACTAGGCGGTCTCACTGGAACTATCATGTCAACAGTCATCACCACCAGGGGAATGTCAATGAATTTACTGTTATACGCAAACGAAACAACCAGATGGTGATGATTATAACTTAAGGCGCTCAGCCTTAAGATCCTCAGATGGCTCATAAAATAACAAATTATTTTATTGAATTAGACATTAAAATGAACTGAAGAGAAATACTATGTCTTGTAAAAACATATTTACAGGTTGACAAGAGACGCTATGACAGCTTTAAGAACTTTATAAGGTGGTGGTAGTTTGCTGGTGCTAAACCACCATGACACAGTGTCAAGAGATGTCAGTCATGCTGCCATCTTAACTGTCACAGATCAACAAGGTTGTCAACTCATGATGCCTAACTGATCCATTCTAAATTGACACAAAAATGTGTTCCTCCAACGCTCACGGCCAAAGTTTTTCTCTCGTAATTATTCATTTTCAAAGTCCCTGACAATAAGGTTACAATGGCTGGGATGGCAGTGTTTTAGGGTCAAGGTCCTTCTTAAAGGTGTCTGAGGCCTTGAATGGCAGGGTTTTAGGGTCAAGATCCTCCTGAAAGGTGTCTAAGGCCTTGAATGGCAGGGTTTTAGGGTCAAGATCCTCCTGAAAGGTGTCTAAGGCCTTGAATGGCAGGGTTTTAGGGTCAAGATCCTCCTGAAAGGTGTCTAAGGCCTTGAATGACAACATGGTGAGGAACCCTTCAACTCTAACATGTGATCCGGCAAGAAATGCTTCATTTAAGATTTCTGTTGTGATCTCTGTTCAAAACTTGTCGTTCATAATGAGTCTGGTCACACATAATATTGAACGAACTTTTTTTTTGTGAAGGTGGGATTGGGGGGGGGGGGGGCCCGAGATATTTGTTAAATCACTGAATGATTACACACACACCACACACACACACACACACACACACACACACACCCACACACACACACACACACACACACATAATCTGATCGGAACACGAAGCGGATTGCCTAAATCAATCGCCATCAACTTTCAATCTAAATCTCGTCTCAGACTCCACCAGCACCACCACGACAGACACGTATACACTTGGTGGTGGTTGTTGACCAATGCATCAAAGTAGTCCGTCTGCTGGCTGGTTCAGAACTGGTTTTGGCTGTAACAAAAAAAAAAAACGAAGCTAATTGCTGCGGGCATGTCTGGCCATCAGAGTGAGCAAAGCATTAACATGAGTCGTGTATCAACATATGATGTATTGTAATATTTTCCCTTGTGATTGATTGTTTTTTTTTTTTGGGGGGGGGATGGGAGGGGGGGGAATGGGAGGGGAGTGGTTGATAGGAGAGTTGAGTGGAAAGAGTGTTGGTGGGTGGGGATTAAGTCCAGAAGGTGAGGACTTAATGAAGACAATAAGGATATGTGGACAGGAAGCTGGGATATGTGGACAGGCAGCTGGGATATGTGGACAGGAAGCTGGGATATGAGGACAGCAGCTGGGATATGTGGACAGGAAGCTGGGATATGAGACAGGAAGCTGGGATATGAGAACAGGAAGCTGGGATATGTGGACTGGCAGCTGGGATATGAGAACAGGAAGCTGGGATATGAGGACAGGAAGCTGGGATATGAGAACAGGAAGCTGGGATGAGGACAGGAAGCTGGGATATGAGAACAGGAAGCTGGGATATGAGGACAGGAAGCTGGGATATGTGGACGAAGCTGGGATATGGTGGACAGGAAGCTGGGATATGAGGACAGGAAGCTGGGATATGTGGACAGGAAGCTGGGATATGAGAACAGGAAGCTGGGATATGAGGACAGGAAGCTGGATATGAGAACAGGAAGCTGGGATATGAGGACAGGAAGCTGGGATATGTGGACAGGAAGCTGGGATATATGAAACAGGAAGCTGGGATATGTGGACTGGCAGCTGGGATATGAGAACAGGAAGCTGGGATATGAGAACAGGAAGCTGGGATATGTGGACTGGCAGCTGGGATATGAGAACAGGAAGCTGGGATATGAGGACAGGAAGCTGGGATATGAAAACAGGAAGCTGGGGATATGAGGACAGGAAGCTGGGATATGAACAGGAAGCTGGGATATGAGGACAGGAAGCTGGGATATGTGGACAGGAAGCTGGGGATATGTGACAGGAAGCTGGGATATGAGGACAGGAAGCTGGGATATGTGGACAGGAAGCTGGGATATGAGAACAGGAAGCTGGGATATGAGGACAGGAAGCTGGGATATGAGAACAGGAGCTGGGATGAGGACAGGAAGCTGGGATATGTGGACTGGCAGCTGGGATATGAGAACAGGAAGCTGGGATATGAGGACTGGCAGCGGGATATGAAACAGGCAGCTGGGATATGAGGACAGGAAGCTGGGATATGAGGACAGGAAGCTGGGATATGTGGACAGGAAGCTGGGATATGAGGACAGGAAGCTGGGATATGAGGACAGGAAGCTGGGATATGTGGACAGGAAGCTGGGATATGTGGACAGGAAGCTGGGATATGTGGACAGGAAGCTGGGATATGTGGACAGGAAGCTGGGATATGTGGACAGGAAGCTGGGATATGTGGACAGGAAGCTGGGATATGAGAACAGGCAGCTAGGATACGATGACACGGATCTGGGATATGAGGACATAGAGCTGAGGAACGGTGCCTAACCATTTTGAGTCATTCGAGATTGAACCCTGACCTTGCAAGAAGCAATTCCGTCACTTGACCAATCTAAGAGGATTCAAGTCTTAAGCAAAGACAGGAAAGTTGGCGTCGCATTCCACAAGATCTAGATTACTGAACAAGAAGACATCTCCAATGACAACCATTCCTTAATATCGAGTTTTCATATAGGGTTATCTGCGTTACCCGGACTTTTTATACTACCTTGTCTCACCTGTTACAAGAGAGAGAGGAGAGAGAGAGAGAGAGAAGAGATAGGAGAGAGAGAGAGAGGAGAGGAGAGAGAGAGAGAGAGAGAGAGAGAGAGAGATGGTTGATGAATGGCATAAAGTATTCCTAGGAATCAAATTCCTTTCTGACACGAACAAAATGCCAAGCGTGTAAAAGGCATTCCCCCACAGCCTCTTCTTAAAGCACACACATGAAGGATATACGAGAATGACGAGGCAGCATAGAGAGCGAATTGAAATCTCACCCTAAGTGACTGTAGCCGTCTTCTGGGACAGTATTCCAGTAAGCCACTGACGAAGGAGGAGGGTGATGGGAGGGTGATGGGAGTATGATAGTGGTGAAGGGAAAGGTAATGACTGGACAAATTAGATATAATATTTATGACCGCAAGCTGCTCCTGCTTGTGAGGTGAGGAAGTAGTCTCGGTGGTTGGATAGTGAGCTATAACGGTGGCCTTGTTAACCCCTCCAGAGGTTGATAGAGGCCTTAAGGCCAACACAACACCATCTTAAGTCACAACGTAAGATGGTGTTGGTTTAGTGTTGTCATCACTTTCTGCACAGCGATGCGGACCTGAGCCTCGTTCGTGCTGGTCCATTGAAGCACAGGAACGGGTCACGGAAACCATCCAGCAACTATTGTGATCGATGATCTTCCATTCCATGGCTTTTTCTCTCACCCAGAAATTCCCAAGTTATTCCCAAGCTACGTGATAAATGACTTTTCATGTCGCCGTGGGTTTTTCTCCCCAGAAAATTCCCAGGTTATTTCCCCAAGGTAATTTTTGTATTGCTTGTTTAATCTGTTAACTGTAGACAAAACTCCACTAGCGTCTTATTGGTTCATTTTGTGTCCGTTTCTGTCTAATGACATTTATTACAATATCACCAGAAACCTGTTATTTGGCCTGGATGTCAAAGTAAATGATTGAAATTAACCCCTCGCTATTAACCTAAACGTTCTTCCCGAGCTAACTCCTGAAGCTTACTCCTGAAGCTTGTTTACTCCTGAAGGTTACTTCTGAAGCTTCCTCCTGAAGCTTACTCTTGAAGCTTACTCCTGAAGCTTACTCCTGAAGCTTACTCCTGAAGCTTACTCCTGAAGCTTACTCTTAAAGCTTACTTCTTAAGCTTACTCCTGACGCTTACTCTTGAAGCTTACTCCTGAAGCTTACTTCTGAAGCTTACTCCTGAAGCTTACTCTTGAAGCTTACTCCTGAAGCTTACTTCTGAAGCTTACTTCTGAAGCTTACTTCTGAAACTTACTCTTGAAGCTTACTCTTGAAGCTTACTCCTGAAACTTACTCCTGAAGCTTACTCCTGAAGCTTAATCCTGAAGCTTACTCCTGGAACTTACTCCTGGAACTTACTCCTGGAACTTACTCCTGAAGCTTACTCCTGGAACTTACTCCTGAAGCTTAATCCTGGAACTTACTCCTGGAACTTACTCCTGGAACTTACTCCTGGAACTTACTCCTGAAGCTTAATCCTGGAACTTACTCCTGAAGCTTAATCCTGGAACTTACTCCTGAAGCTTACTTCTGAATCATTATTTATGTCTTCAATAAGAGATTAAGCACATTCCAGCTTCCCACTCCAGTACCTTCAGCCTCCTGGCGTGAGCAGAACGCTTCCCTAGAACCTTGCTCAATTATTTGCCTTAAAAATCACCTAAAACAAAACACCCAATGTTTTACCCAGCGTCAGTCTCAGACCAACTTAGGGTAGCAGGTCACCCTATTATTTGACCACGGAGGGATGGAGGGAGGAAGACTGAGAGACACAGAGAACGCAAACACATTGGCAGTGTTTCTTTTTCATCTCATGCCTCTGTTCAGCTAGCAGTAAATTAGTACCTGGGAGTTAGACAGCTGTTACGGGCTGCTTCCTGGGTGTGTGTGTGTGTGTGTGTGTGTGTGTGTGTGTGTGTGTGTGTGTGTGTGTGTGTGTGTGTGTGTGTGTGTGTGTGTGTGTGTAAAAAAATAGTTAGTAAGTAGTAACAGTTGATTAATTGACAGTTGAGAGGCTGGCCGAAAGAGCAGAGCTCAACCCTCGCAAGCACAACTAGGTGAATACACACCCACACACACACACACACACATACACACACACACACACACACACACACACACACACACACACACACACACACACACACACACACACACACACACACACACACACACAGAGCCACAGAGACGTTAGAAAGAATTTTTTCAGTGTCAGAGTAGTTAATAAATGGAATGCATTAGGCAGTGATGTGGTGGAGGCTGACTCCATACACAGTTTCAAGTGTAGATATGATAGAGCCCAGTAGGCTCAGGAATCTGTACACCTGTTGATTGACAGTTGAGAGGCGGGACCAAAGAGCCAAAGCTCAACCCCGCAAGCACAATTAGGTGAGTACAATTAGGTGAGTACACACACACACACACACACAAAGATTGTCTGGGAAGTAAACTATAGCTCCTCTCCCCTATTCACCCAGAGGTAATTGAGGACCTGGCAGTAGTGTCGAGTAGCGAATCGTGTCGTAGGTAAAAGGTAGTAGGGGTAAGGCTTAACATGAACTATGATAACAGGCTGGCTCCTATTAGGTTGTCAACAGGAGTCTGAAGGCACTCCTGTACCCACCTGTGTAAAGAAAAATAAGGAACATACATACATACATTGATCCAGGTAACCTCTCAAAGGATACCAGGTCAATCAGGCTGTGATTCATACCCCAGACAACGAGCAGTGGCGTCTAACAGCCTGGTTGACCACATCCCCGACCAGGAGGCCTAGTCAGTAGGCCAGACCGCGGGGACATTGATTCCCAGACCAACAAAATGTAGTCCAAAGGTAGGTAGGTAGGTGGGTAGGTGGGTAGACCCTAGTTGCTTCAAACCACCGTAGGGTGGTAGGTTACCCTATTCCTCCCCTATCGTCCCTGCCTCAGACCACCCTATTCTTTGACCCCCAGCGTTACTGCCGTCACCCCGGCTCCTTGCGACCTCCGGGAGACGGAGACAAAGAAGGGTCGCTACACTAGGAACGATATCGCGCCATTCCGAGTGATAGCATCTGCCAGCTCCGACCGGCCCTGTGTGGCCTCCTCAAGTTACCTGCTGTGAGGAATTACCTGTCGCAAGGGACCCGCCAACATGGAGCAGGGGCGGCGGTGGAGGAGAGCTGCGGGAGTAGAGGACGAGGAGGAGAAGGAGGTGGTGGTGGTGGGGGAAGAGGAGGAAGTAGTGGGCAGGACTAGGAATAGTAGAGGAAGCCAAACACAGAACAAAGAACGTGACAGGATAAAGACAGGAAGAGGTATATGTGACAGAACACCCCGTCCACTGACGGAACTGACAGTAGCTGCTTGCTGATGGGCCGCCAATAAGTTGATTTTTGTATTATTCAGTTTGGCCAAATGGGAAAGTTTTTAACCACAACATAAATATAACCACTTTACGCAATCCTAGGCCTAATATAGTACATATATTAGGCCTAATATAGTACATTTACTAGACCTAATATAGTACAATTACTAGGCCTAATATAGTACATATATTAGGCCTAATTTAGTACATTTGCGAGGCCTAATATAGTACATTTGCTAGACCTAATATAGTACATTTACTAGACCTAATATAGTACATTTACTAGACCTAATATAGTACATTTGCTAGACCTAATATAGTACATATTNATCGAACGTGCATTCCTGGCGTTCCCAGGCACAGACACTGCCGACTTAACCATGTTTTGGGAGTCTAGAGACGCAGGTTCAATCCCATCATATGGAAATATTTTCTCAGATATGGTCGTGATTGTATTGTTTGGTTATTTCTGTGAGTATGAGCCTTATTTAGGTACCTTGTGTTTTCCCCGGGTACTCTTGTTTGTGGACGACCAAATGGTCTTTCCTTTGTATGCTTGGTCAATTCCCATGAGTATTTTACAGGTGGTAATCATGTCTCCTCTAACTTTTGCATATGTTATTGACGCGAAGTGTAAGTACTGCTGCGTGGTACCTCCCACCTCACAGCTTTGGGATTAGTGTGGTGGCAAGCCTCTGAAGCTTGGTCAGCCTCATTTAATATGTTGGTCAGCCTTGCATACGTCGCTGATGACTCTCGCTACATGTGGACTTGGAGAGTGACACTGTGTGTATGTGGCGGGTGCTAAATCCCACAGTAGTTTTGTTTGTCTGGGTCTCTATCCCCGTTCATTCTCTCCACCTGGCACTCCGTCAAAAATCCAACTGTTTTGCCTAACCAGGAACGTCAAAAAAATGTAACTGTTGGGCCTAACGTACGAACTCAGGCAACCCTCTTAACCTATCGAGGCCGATGCAAAGAAAACGTCAACATTACGGTGCTTTAATTGTTACTAATACGTCACATTTTCAACGGATTGATCAAGTCTATAAAAACACGTCGTGCTATGTATGTCCGTGATCTACCAAGACCTCTTGTGAGTACTGTGTTGTGAGGTGGTGGGGGTTATGAGGGCAAGGTTGTGAAATGGTGACTGAGTTATGAGGTAAAAAAATGTCGAAGTTACCAAACACTTCTCAACAAATACAGAAATGTACCTTTTTTATGGAATATTTCATTACCCATAAACGAAAAATACATCACAAAAATACAAAATACATAAAAACAAAAATACCTCTAATATAAAAATATCCAGAACCCTAAACTAAAGGCAAAAAAATCCCAGTAATCATGACATGCCCCGAGTCAAAACCAATCATTTCTAAGCTTTTCTTCTAATTTCTTCAGCGGCCAGAATTATTAATAACTCTTGAATCTTGAGGTGAGAGGAAGCAGCTGAATCCACCGCTAAAGCTTCGGCTAAGACTACTAGTATGCTGAGAGTGGGATGCTTCAAGTAACTCATTGACAGGTACCGGGTTATACATGATGCTCTTGAGGCAGAGGAGCCCGGAGCGCCGCCAGCTCTCTACATACTCACCAGGGCTCTAATGTGTGGCGCTCACTGCGTAAGCAGGCCATAAATTGCGTAGTTGGCTCGTTAATAATGCAAGCTTTGAGCCATGCTGAGAACATGTATTACGCATCCTCCACAGTCGGGAGAGGAATAATGACTTGGTATTCGAACCGGGGTTCAGAGATAATGAACCCTCAGCATGTAATATGGCAGCTATCCATTAATATACAACTTTGTATAACCTTCCTGGCTAATTCTGATGCATCAAAATCCACTGGCTGGCTTGTGGCGGGTGCAACTAGGCGCTACCGGCGCCTCTGTGCACCCGGCTCTGCAATGTTGCAGGTGAGGCCGGTGGCTAATTGTGTATACCAGGTGTATATGTATGGGGTAATTAGCAATGTTGACTTGTATTATTAGTCTGGGAGTTGTGGCCTGGTTGTTAGTTGGACAGTTACCAGTGTTGTTGTTATTGTCATGATGTTTGTTGACATCAGCGTCATCATTAATGATGTGGTCATCATTGTTGCCAGCATCGTCATCCTCATTGTCATCAGTATGACCATCCTCATTGTCATCAGTAAGACCATCCTCATTGTCATCAACAAGACCATCATTATCAACACAATAACCAACATCATTATATCCAAACTACAATGATCTTATAATATATTTCGCCTACACCTCTACGATCCATCTAATCTCCTCGTAACAACACTAATATCATGTAATATATTTCCTGTACTGGAATATTATCTGTGTGTGGACGTCAGCTCCTGTCCTCCGCCTCTTCGCGGGATTCGAACCCGCATCCCTAGACTCCCCAGCCTCCCCCCCCCTCCTTCAGGTGCTCGATCCCATTACACAGCCTCAATAGTGTTCTCGTGGATAGATCCCGTTTATGTGATGTCATTGCTGACTGTAATCGCCTTGTTAGGAGTCGTTAGGGGTCGTCTTGCTTTGTTTAATCACTCTCCATTGTGTATTTGTCTTAATTAATCAGTACGGGGTTGTTATCAAGCGATTACAATTCCACAAATAAAAACCTGTATTTAGCGGTAGCCGGAGGCGGCAGTGATAATGGCTCGTTAGTGGAGGGCTGGTTAGCCAGTGGTGGGTCTCCTGGCTAGCCAGTGGTGGGTCTCCTGGCCAGCCAGTGGTGGGTCTCCTGGGCAGCCAGTGGTGGGTCTCCTGGCCAGCCAGTGGTGGGTCTCCTGGCCAGCCAGTGGTGGGTCTCCTGGCCAGCCAGTGGTGGGTCTCCTGGCCAGCCAGTGGTGGGTCTCCTGGCCAGCCAGTGGTGGGTCTCCTGGCCAGCCAGTGGTGGGTCTCCTGGCCAGCCAGTGGTGGGTCTCCTGGCCAGCCAGTGATGGGTCTCCTGGCCAGCCAGTGGTGGGTCTCCTGGCCAGCCAGTGGTGGTCTCCTGGCCAGCCAGTGGTGGGTCTCCTGGCCAGCCAGTGGTGGGTCTCCTGGCCAGCCAGTGGTGGGTCTCCTGGCTAGCCAGTGGTGGGTCTCCTGGCCAGCCAGTGGTGGGTCTCCTGGCTAGCCAGTGATGGGTCTCCTGGCCAGCCAGTGGTGGGTCTCCTGGCCAGCCAGTGGTGGGTCTCCTGGCCAGCCAGTGGTGGGTCTCCTGGCCAGCCAGTGGTGGTCTCCTGGCCAGCCAGTGGTGGGTCTCCTGGCCAGCCAGTGGTGGGTCTCCTGGCCAGCCAGTGGTGGGTCTCCTGGCAAGCCAGTGTTGGGTCTCCTGGCCAGCCAGTGGTGGGTCTCCTGGCCAGCCAGTGGTGGGTCTCCTGGCCAGCCAGTGGTGGGTCTCCTGGCCAGCCAGTGGTGGGTCTCCTGGCCAGCCAGTGGTGGGTCTCCTGGCCAGCCAGTGGTGGGTCTCCTGGCCAGCCAGTGGTGGGTCTCCTGGCCAGCCAGTGGTGGGTCTCCTGGCCAGCCAGTGGTGGGTCTCCTGGCAAGCCAGTGTGGGTCTCCTGGCCAGCCAGTGGTGGGTCTCCTGGCCAGCCAGTGGTGGGTCTCCTGGCCAGCCAGTGGTGGGTCTCCTGGCTAGCCAGTGGTGGGTCTCCTGGCCAGCCAGTGGTGGGTCTCCTGGCCAGCCAGTGGTGGGTCTCCTGGCCAGCCAGTGGTGGGTCTCCTGGCCAACCAGTGGTGGGTCTCCTGGCCAGCCAGTGGTGGGTCTCCTGGCCAGCCAGTGGTGGGTCTCCCGGCCAGCCAGTGGTGGGTCTCCTGGCCAGCCAGTGGTGGGTCTCCTGGCCAGCCAGTGGTGGGTCTCCTGGCCAGCCAGTGGTGGGTCGCCTGTCCAGCCAGTGGTGGGTCTCCTGGCCAGCCAGTGGTGGGTCTCCTGACTAACCAGTGGTGGGTCTCCTGGCCAGCCAGTAGTGGGTCTCCTGACCAACCAGTGGTGGGTCTCCTGGCCAGCCAGTGGTGGGTCTCCTGACCAACCAGTGGTGGGTCTCCTGGCTAACCAGTGGTGGGTCTCCTGACCAACCAGTGGTGGGTCTCCTGGCCAGCCAGTGGTGGGTCTCCTGGCTAACCAGTGGTGGGTCTCCTGACCAACCAGTGGTGGGTCTCCTGGCTAACCAGTGGTGGGTCTCCTGGCTAGCCAGTGGTGGGTCTCCTGGCCAGCCAGTGGTGGGTCTCCTGGCTAACCAGTGGTGGGTCTCCTGACCAACCAGTGGTGGGTCTCCTGGCCAGCCAGTGGTGGGTCTCCTGGCCAGCCAGTGGTGGGTCTCCTGGCCAGCCAGTGATGGGTCTCCTGGCCAGCCAGTGGTGGGTCTCCTGGCCAGCCAGTGATGGGTCTCCTGGTCAGTCAGTGGTGGGTCTCCTGGCCAGCCAGTGGTGGGTCTCCTGGCCAAGCCAGTGGTGGGTCTCCTGGCCAGCCAGTGGTGGGTCTCCTGGCCAGCCAGTGGTGGGTCTCTGGCCAGCCAGTGGTGGGTCTCCTGGCAGCCAGTGGTGGGTCTCCTGGCCAGCCAGTGGTGGGTCTCCTGGCCGCCAGTGGTGGGTCTCCTGGCCAGCCAGTGGTGGGTCTCCTGGCCAGTCGGCTGTCATAACCCCCCCCCCCCCTCCTCACCACAAATGTATTCCTCAGTAGGTCATGTTCTAATTTTACGCCTCACATTTGTGCCTTTTCGGTAATCTCATTACTTATGACAGAGGAAGCGAGAACATTATCTGCATTCTTTCTTAAGAAGCAAAACGGCGAGTATTCGACCCCCATAAAGATCGTCAATAATAATACCACAGCCGTCGACTCCACCTTCAGAAATTAAAATTAGAAACTATAAATCACGGTGGTAGAGTAACCATGGTTGAGAAGGAGGGTAGGGGTGGGGGGGTGGGGGATGGGGAAGGGGGTGAGGAGGCGGGAGGAAGATGGTAAGGGGGCGGGGGGGGGGGAGATTGTGGTGAATGTGGTGGGGAGGATAAGAGGA
>WNGS01167067.1:0-21415 GCA_020271785.1 Procambarus virginalis | reverse complement strand
AAGAGGAATTTAAATATAGTTGCAATGACAAGGGTATTGTACGAGTAATGCAATTCCATTATGAATAACTGGAAAGCTTGCATTAGCAAGAACACCATGTATGCTAGTTACACGATATACTTTTCATGGTAGGCGTGTGGCAGCTTATGCAGGCAGAGTTAAGTACGTAGGACTGATGTAGGCATCACAGTAATAGTGATATGGTTATGGCCATTGGAAGCCTGTGGCTGCTGTTGCAGCCGCTTTAACGTGAATTAGGTCGATGTACTGTTGCAATATACAACATAGGAGAAAGTATGAGGTAGTGAATCAAGAACTACATCACTTATCAAATGGTGGAGGAAAATGAGTGGTAATACACACGAGTAGTCAGATTGTGGTCACACCGAGGTATGGTCAAAGATTAAGACAGCCTTAGGTCACGTAAGCCAATGTTACAGCCAAGAGGTCACAAAGGTTGATCCAAAAGTTCTTGGAAACAAATAGATAAACATTTAATGTAATTATAGCGTCCTTGGGATGCTGGGTGTGGTGGTGAATGCTATGACCAGCTGGAGGGCAGTCTTGTGGAAGCCGCGGTTTCATCAAGTACTCCACTTTATCTACTTGTGGCAGTGACACAGAAACCAGCCTAATGTGGGGATCCGATGTGATTTTGTTGATTGCAGTCGCGTCTGGAATGTGAGAGTATTGTACGGGAGACTAATCGGGTGTGGAGTGTTGCAGTGATGATTCGGGGTTAGGAACTGAAGTTGAGGTTACAAGTTGTAGATGATAGGCAGGTTTGTCTAATGCGTTTATTGCCAAGGTTAGCTAATTTAATCAAGTTAGATGTGTTATATTGTTAATTATTATCAGTATTTTATATAATTAAAGTAGAAAACCCGATGCCCTTTAATTACTTTCAGTATGTTCTCGTGTGATTTCCAGTACAAACCTATTGGTACGCCTCAATGGTCTAGGTGGAGAAAAATAGATTGTGATGTTAAAAATTTCATGAGGCTAATGATATACAGTAGGGTAAATATTGTATTCAGAACGAATCTGGGTTTTAGTTTACGACAGTACACAAAAAATGAAACTACTAACAAACGCCAATGTATGAAAAAAACACGGAGGAATTAACAATAGAGGATACCGATTATTTTACACTAATATATCTCGATCGAGGATGGGCAGTGGCAATACATCAAAGTATTAAGTGCAGCGTGAGAGTGAGACTCAAATTGAGCTCAGCAAACTGTTGAGAGAATTAAATGGAAAATGATCTACCTAATGATAGAAATTGTACATAATACATAAAACTTTGAGAAAAGAACAGCTTTATGGGAGCTAATATCTAGAGCTTCTGGGTCTAACAATGAACACCGACTAATTTGAGTACAATAAACTTTACTTGCTATACAGGAAATTAATTATTTTTAAATTTATGATTGTTTCATTAAACCCAATAATATTGTGTCAACACAGTAAGATAATATAGATTTGTGTAACAGGGAGACACTGATAAGTAGCATCTTAAAAGGGAGTGAGCTAGGCAACAGTGATCATGAGGAAATTACCTTCAATAAGACACGAAAAAGTTATTTGCGAGAAACTTAAGGCGCCAGATTTTTCTCACATCTGATTCATATATTTAGGAGTTCTTTAGGAATTTTAAAATTGGCAGACCTGAACATGGGAGTTGGGCAGTTCTTGGGCTTTATCATGTTTACCGAGGTGGTTACTGGATTATGATGTAATGTTTTTATTTAAAAAATTACAAATAAAGCCCAGGAACATGGTACGCTATAGATTGCTGATTTAAAATAGTAGTGACGAAGGGTCAAAAATCGCGAAAGCAAAAGATGGAGTTGAAGGAAATTGGTAAAATAACCACGAATGTTCCATTGAAGAATAGACATCGAAAGAAAAGAAAGGGATAGCAACAGAGAACAACGAAGAAACAAAGGTGAAAAGGGAACACAGTACGTCAAAGAAGCGTAGGATCAGGGTCAGGGTCAGCGAAGTCAGGGTTAGGGTGCATGGGTAAACTGAGTAAAGGAGGGAAGGGAGCTGAAGGACCGATCATGGGCGGACGAGCAGGGTCTGGGGGAGGAAGAGAGGGGGGGGGGGGGGAATCACCGAGGGTCAAGGCCCACAGCAGGAGAGGCAGAAACCAGAAAGTGCACCTCAGCAAGGGCAGCAACCGAGATGGATGCAGGGGCCAGAGAGACTTCCATAGCATGAATGGGGCGGAACCACAGAAACGGGAGAGGATGGAGCGAGAATATTATTAACCCCCATGTCACTCGATTTAAACGTCGCTAGGGTGATGCTACCGAACTTGGCTATTTTAATAGAGCCCGGGTTCAATCGCAACACGAAGCAATCGTAAAGAATCTAATAAACCTGCACAGATTCCCAACGGAACTGATCTCAGTATCCCAAGAGTGAGCTTCAAGGTGTATAATCCAAAGAATGCTATCGTATCTACAAACATGTCAATATCAAACAGCCACTTGAATAATACCCTGCATTGGTTGGAAAATACCAAATACCAATACCCTGGTAATAATACCAATACCCTAGTAATAATACCAATACCCTATATATTTGTCCTAAGGACAAATATAGTCATTTGGGTAAGGATAAAATTAACAAATAAAATCTAGACGACTAAGCTCTATCTTCTAGATTTTGTTGATATACTTCTAGAGAACTAGCATAAGAAAATTTAGTATAATCCGATGTATAGCAACACTTAAAGACAATGCCACAATAACATGACTGAAGTAAGTAAGTAATTATCAAAAGAAGGCACCAAACAGGGAAAGCTATGTAGCACCATCAAATGTGCGGGATAATCAGTGGGCGCTAAATATCACCAAGGATGCCAATACGAGAACAAAACGCATAAGGCGAACGATATCAAAAGTATCCAAGACACCAAGAATACTATCGAGGGACAAGCGACCGCGGGGGATGGTCAGAAAACAAGACACACGCTCGTCCCGGAAGTCAGGACATTCAACAAGGATATACACACCTGTAAGAGGGACAATGCAATTAGGACAATAAGGTGCAGAGTTATTGAGGAAGTTGAGTGGAACTGCCTCTTAAAGCAAATACATTTGCTAACCTTTCTGCTTCTTGCTCTGGATGAGCATGATGCGGCAGAGCAGGCAGCGATTTTTCTTTGGCCTTGTTGATCTGCCTTCAGATGTCACCCAAGGATGTATGCTGATTTAGCTTGGCACACCACTCGAGCCATTTTCCTTCTCTGATTTTTTCTGTTTCTTCGTGCACATGATCTCGGACGGCTCTAAGAAGTCCTAGATTAGCTTCGGTTCTATCTCATCTGAAATTCTTTCGTACACAATTTAGTCTGTTATGTAGTTCTTTGATCTTTTAACAGTAATACCAATGGTCCTTATGTTGTTGGGTAATTGTTTTCCTCTTGGGGATGGCGTGATTTGCTGCTCTATGTATTGCATTTACTATTTTTTCCATTTCTTCAGTGTTGTCAGGAGGAGTGTAGTTTTGGTGCCAAGTTTAGAGAGATTCCTGTAACTTTATCCAATCTGCTTTGAAAAAGTCCCATCCAGGCTCGGGAGCTGGAATCCAACGACAGCAGCTCCATTAGATGCACATTCCATCGCGACTACAATGATTAGAAAAGCCGTTGAGGAATGGGACTCACTAGTGATCATTCTGCATCTACATCTGCCACCAAGATAATGTTATTGAAACAAGACTAAAACCACTAAAACAGAAGCGAAAAATAAACCGGGAAAACGGAGGAACCCCCACCTCCATTTAAAACTTTGACTCAAATATCACATTAACAAGGTTATCGCGAATAACCGAACTCAATTACGGACTCACATAGCCCGTGCTACATGGACACTTCGTTCTGAGTAGCTAAATCTAAAAACAACCAAAACAGAGGCACAGAGCTTTTAACTGCTCTTGGTCTCGACTTTATATGGTTGACTGTTACTCTGTGTTCTGTTCGACAGAAAACTGAGTATCCAGCGTCCTATTTTACCGGTTATTCCCATTCATCTAATTTTGTGTGTTCAAGTAAGGAGCTATTACTCTATGGTCACATTTATCGAATGCCTTTACAATGTCCGACTATACATCTGCATTCTGTTTTTCTTCTAATGCCTCAGTGACTCGTAGTGGTCAAGTAGCTGTGACAGGCACGATATTCCCGCTCTAAATCCATGTTGGCCTTAGTTTTGAATATCATTGATCTCCATGAAACTGGTGACATGACTAATCTCTCAAATACTTTTATTATGTGGGACGTTAGTGCAACTCGTCTATAATTCTTTGCAAATGCTTATCTCTCTCCTTTTCCTTTCCCCATGTTCTTTCTTCCTACCTTCCCCAATCATTACCATTCCTTAATCACGAACAAATTTTAATTTTTATTAGAGGAGAATGTAAATGCGAGTTGTAAACGCTTCCAGCATCTGTCAATCTGTCGATCATTAGAAAGGAGTATCTACGATGACCGCACAACCCATAAACTTCTCATTTTTTTTTTTTTACTTTTTTTTACATAAACATCTACTTTATTGAGAAGCGGCGACATTTCGGTCCGGCCTGGACCAGTAAAAACTGAGACAGGTTCAGCTGTCTCAGCTGTCAACTGAGATAAATATAAATAAATAAATGATTCACAACATGGATTTACAAATGTTCGTTCATTCTTAACAAACATGCTATAATTTTATTCCAGCATAGTTGAGGCAGTCGATAACCGTAGGGTTTGTGATGTTGTGTACCTTGACTTGGCAAAACTTTTGATACAGTGCCACATGAAAGATTGATTATATCACGGTATTAGGGATGCAATATTAAGTTGGATTAATCACTTCAAAACGATGTAAATATTGTTTTGTAATGGTCAAAAGATTGGTACTGTACCAAAACCTTTGCCAAAGTCAAGGTACACAACATTACAAACCTTTCCCCAAAATATACAGATGACATTTTTTAGTTTACAGTTTAGTCTGTCAAAATAACACAATTAAAAAATAATTTTCCGGTTTGTTCAGATTTGTTCAGAGTTCAGATTTCTACGTTCTAATTTCGTTGTACGTCGGTAAATATAATATGGTCCTTATCGTTACTGTAAGTACTACCAAAACTGGAGGATGGGCTGGTATATTATACTTGTGTTATTATCAGTGCAGATCGCATCACAAATGCTTTCACGACGTAAGAAAATGGTTGGAATCTTTTACAATCTAAGAAGTTATAGATTAAATAAACATCTATATATTAAACTTCCCAGACATTATTAAACCTGCGTTATTTTCATTGCAGATCGCATCCGAAATGCCTGCCAGGAGGGAAGCTACCCACTACGCCTACTTGGACCTGCCAGATAGCGTGAAACTCAGCATGAAGAAACTGCAAGATTCTCTCTGGAGCAAAGCCAAGGAGCTCAAACATGTTGCAGCCGACCCAGACCACGGGCACATCACCCTCGGCTACTTCATACTAGACAGAGGTAAGGAGTTGGGAAAGTTAGTAAATAAGTAGTGAAGATTAGAGTTAGGAGAATTGGTCACTGGGAAGTTTACAGTCATTCGAGGATCAATAGATTGTGTTATTCAAACTAAGCTGCTTGTTTACTAGCTTGTGGTGAAAGAAGCTACGTTAGGTTCTTGGATTTTAATATATTGTATATAATGAACTCACAAGAGTGATTTATCTGCGCTAAAATATAGTGGGACTGCATTGGGATTGAACTCGCAAACCTTGACTCGTACTACCAGTTGAACTATGACTATAGAAATATCTCGAGTATAGTTACTTGAAGTTTGGAAGGTACCAACATTAGCGACAGTATACATGTATTGGTACAACTATGAATATTTGATTTTAAAATTAAATATTTTTTTCTGAATATGCGTATACACATAGCAGGTTAAATATTAAATTATAAAATTCTTATTTTGTAATTTCAGAAAGATGGAGCGAGGTAGATAAGTGTAAGCAGACAGATCAGAATATTGCTGTCAACATTCGTCAACTGATTGTGAAGTTCATGACAAGTACAACAACCTTGTACCTACTAAATTGATCCATAAATGCAAACTAAACCGCCATAATTTAGGAAAGTAAGTAAGTGATTATCAAAAGAAGGCACCAAACCGGGAAGGCTATGTAGCACTATCAAATGCGCGGAATTACCAGAGGGCACTAAATATCACCAAAGATGCCAATACGAGAACAGAAACGCATAAGGTGAACGATATCAAAAGTACCGAGTCACCAAGAATTCTATTGAGGGACAAGTGACCGCGAGGGGCGGTCGGAAAGCAAGACACACGCTCGTCCTAAAAGTCAGGGGTCAGATTCACGAAAGCACTTACGCAAACACTTACGAACCTGTACATCTTTTCTCAATCTTTGGCTGCTTTGTTTCCAATTATTAAGCAGTTAATGAGTTCCGAACCACCAGGAGGCTGTTTATAACAATAAAAACAGTCGAATGGGAAGTTTTCATGCTTGTAAACTGTTAAATAAATGTAACGAAAGCCGTCAAAGATTGAGGAAAGATCTACACGTTCGTAAGTGCTTGCGTAAGTGCTTTCATGAATCTGGCCCCAGGACATTCAAGGACATTCACGATTGTAAGAGGGACAATGCAATTAGGACAATAAGGAGCAGGGCGGCGCTCCATCAAGTGACCATGGATTAAGCGAGTATGGCCAATACGCAACCTTGCCAGAGCCGTTACCCATCGTCGGTTATGGTGGTAGGAGGACGGCCAGGAGGAAACACAACACTTAAGAGTACGTAGTTTGTTACCAGTAACAGACGACCAAGAAGCCTGCCAAAAGGTAAGGATGGAGGAATGGATAACCAGGTAAAAGTCGGAATATGGAATACCTATATTAGAATAGAAGGAGAAGCATAGGGAATATATAGGGAATAGAAGGAGAAGCATACGAGTAAGCGCAGCAACCATAATCAAGCCAAGACAGGACGAGAGAGGAATGTAAAGCGAGGAGAGTGCGCCTATCTGCTCCCCAAGAATTATGGGACAATACCCGAAGGAGGGTAAGGGCCTTAGAGCACTCAAAACGGAGGTAAGAGATATGGGGAGACCAAGACAAACGAGTGTAAAAGAATAACCCCAAAAGCTTCTCGGAATCTTTGTACTCAAGGGGATGAACATAAAGCGACAAAGAAGGACGAAGAACGACCCGTTTCCGAGTAAAAGTCATGGCACAAGTCTTAGTAGTAGAAAACTTGAAACCATGATCGGTGGCCCAAGACGACACGGCATCAATCGCAAGTTGAAGCCGGCATTGAAGGAGATGAATCATCACCCTGACAGCAAAGGGTAAGATCATCAACAGAGAGAGCGGAGAAGACGCTTGAAGGAAGAGAGGAAAGAAGATCATTGAGGGCAACCGTTAAAAGAGTAGTGCTCAGAACACTACCCTGGGGCACACCTTCGTATTGCTGAAAAGAGGCAGAGAGAGCAGTACCAGGGCGCACCAGAAAGGAACGACGAGAGAGGAAGCTGTGGAGAAAGAGAGGGAGATGACCACGAAGGCCAAAAGAATGAAGCTGGGATAGAATATGATAATGCCAAGTGGTGTTGTAAGCCTTTTCCAGGTCAAAAAGGACGGCAACAACGGAGGTCTTTGCAGCAAAAGCAGTACGAATATAGACCTCCAAGTTCACCAGGACATCTGTCGTGCTGCGGCACTTGCGGAAACCAAATTGAGAAGGGGAGAGGAGGTGATGGTGTTCCAGGAACCACATCAGACGAACGTTAACCATACGTTCAAAGAGTTTGCAGACACAACTTGTGAGGGCAATAGGGCGAAAGTCCTTAGGGGAAGTTCCCAGAGACCCTTGTTTGCGAACAGGGAGGACAACGGCATCGAGCCAGTCCTCAGGGACTGACGACGACTCCCAGATCCGATTATACAGGCTCGGTAAATACTGAGACGTGCACGGAGGGAGATGGCGAAGCATCATATAATGAATACCATCGGAGCTCGCCGCCGTAGAACCGCAGAGGGCCAGGGCAGAACGAAGTTCAGAGAGAGAGAAGGGATCGTTATAGGAAAGTCGAAGACGAGTGGAGAAATCTAAAGGATGAGACTCAAGAACAGGTTTACGAAGAAGGAAAGATTGGGGAAGATGAAGACCAGAGCTAACAGAAGAAAAGTGGGAACCCAGTTCGGTAGCGATCTGCAACGGGTCCGCCACAAGAGTACCCCGGAGGTGAAGGACTGGGGAAACATCGGGAACGAACTTACCCGCTATCTTGCAGACACGCTTCCATATCTGTGGCAGGGGAGTTTCGGATGTAATTGTGGAGACATAAGAAGTCCAACATTCACGTTTAGCCGTACGGATAGCCGTACGGGCCACCGCACTCGCTTTCCGAAAGAAAAGAAAAGAATCTGTCGTCTACCGACGACGGTGCCTCTTCCAGGCTCCACGCTTACAGCGACAGCCCGAGCACAGTCTGCATTCCACCAGGGCCGAGATAGTAAGAGTGACTCCTTCCTTTTAATACGTATTCATTTATAACTGGATCATTTTACACTTATAATATGAAATATTTCCCTTGTAACATAATTAACTACTTAAAGCACACTTCAAAATAATATACCGCCTTGAGGATTTTTTAGCCTTTAAAACTAACTACGAATTAATACTTAAATTTAGGTATTTTGTGAATTAATCACGTTATTAAAATACGAATTATACCTTACTGTCATATCTGTGACGTCACCACGAGTACTGAGTAACAAGTATTTTCTTAGGCCTCGTAAGTGAGAGAAATTCTAACACAATATATATTAAACAAATCAATATATTCAGTTCTGATTCGAATAAAACAGCCCAACTACCAGT
The DNA here is from genome assembly GCA_020271785.1 of Procambarus virginalis. Lineage (NCBI taxonomy): Eukaryota > Metazoa > Arthropoda > Malacostraca > Decapoda > Cambaridae > Procambarus > Procambarus virginalis. The sequence goes on along the minus strand of WNGS01167067.1, from coordinate 12,526 downwards.
TTTATAACGATTTGTTCTCACATGAACGGCATCGTGCGTGTGGGGCCATATTGGTTTGGCCGGCCACCAGGACTTGACGGTCTGGACGGCCAAGAGAATTTGAAGGTTTGGTCGGCCAATCCTCATCAAGAAGATGATGATTTTTTTAATGAAATATTAATTTTAAATTTTGGGGATGACATAAGTATGATTTCTCTGATCATGGAAGCTCATATGATGATTACATTCTTAAATTATAGTATATTATTTCTCTGCTGTGAATATAGTTTGTCATCCACACCTTTATTTCAAACAGTCAATCTGTCAAACACATAATTTAAATAAAAGCAATGATATGGAACGCAATGATATGGAAATGATATGATATGGAACATATTTTTCAAGATTAAAATATACTCAGATTTGTAATTATTCACAAGATACATTTAAAACTCGCAAAAATTAAAACGGAATGCACGAAAGTTTCTTTATCTTCCGCGAATTGTTTTTATAATTTTGATCTTTAGTCAAGGACTTTAGGCACTATGGCCCCCCCACACCTGGACTGCCTTGGATTACCTATCAAGGCTCAGATTTGGATTCCCCCTGCAAGAACTCGGCCTTGGATTCCCTACCTGGACAAGAATACTCAAACTATTACTGTCGAACTAAACAACAGTCATTAATAATGTACATATATTTTAAACAGCAAAACCTTTTTGTGGAGTTACAAGCATGAGATCAGACAAATACATGAAATCCCCCTACCCCCCACCCCAACATCCTTATCACTATTCTGATACAGTTATGTGATACAATATGTAGTTTTATGCGATTACTGAACATCAAAATACAAAAATATGAAGTCTTCCCAACACACAAATCCGGTATGATCAACTAAACATCTGTTCTCTTTTCCTTAACTTTTCGTCAGCCTGTGATGGCAGCTGTGCTAGTTTTCTCGTTGCCTAAGATATCACAAAAGCCTTTGATAAAGTTTGCTATCAGGTTCTTGCCTCCCGTTGCTGCAAGTTTCCTATTCCTTTAGGTCTTTCTTTTCCCCTCTAAGCACTATCTATATGGTATTGTTCCTAAGCCGTTATAATTTACAGTCCCCTGTTATTTGTCCATTAGGGGCTCTGAAGTCACTTTTTTGAGAGGACGGGTAATACCGCAATTAAAATATAAAACTTGAAATATATAATTTGTTAAATTGATAAAACCATATATAAGGATTATGTCATCAAAGTATATATATAATTTTTTTATACAATATTCTCTTGATAGCGTTTATCTATTACAAATATGCCTTCAATGAAAACACATTTAAAGCAGTGGAACGTAGATAAATATTATTCAACTTGAATTTAATCAAGAATTTAGAAATGAAGATGTTGAAGGTATCGGAAAACAAACATTAAATATAATTAAGGCACGACTATAAGGTAGAAATCACAGCTCTCTGAAAGTTCATAATGTTCAAGATTTTCATCCGAAGCATCTAATAAATTTTCTTGCTTTCCAACACCGATATGCATTCAAAAAGTCTGGATCCAAAGGCAGATAATGGTCAGAGATAAACACAAAGCTTATATCTAACTAGTCTTTCAAATTCCCAAACTCTCCAACTTTGTCTGTTTCTTAAGAGTTTAAAATAGGTACGGTTTTATGAAGGTTTCCCAGCTCCTTCTTTCCGACGAAACTTCCTGGACTCTATATCTCGAGACTTTGCACTTCAGTGGTTTAATATCACATGACGGAGCGCTCCTCATCTCCCAGAAGGGAAATAACGCATCTTTCAGCTCCTCAATCATTCTTGGGTATCGTTTTATGCAGTGTTTTTGTTTGCCTCTCTCCCTACTACCATCAGGCTTGGCTCACCAACTTCTTGCCCGCCTCTCCATACCGCCACCATCTTGCTCACCTCACAACACCGCCACCACTAGCGGTGTTGATACTAGCTTTCGGATCAACCCAGCAACCCAAAGTAACAACTTCTAGACCCCAATCGACCAGACCCTCGGTAAAAAGCCAGTGGTACACCCCTCGGCAAGTCCGAATAAATGAAGATCAGCAACAGTCTGGCACGCCGGGTCCTTTTGGTCTGGGCAAGGACGGGGTCTCCAGCAACTGGAGTGGGCAGGGGGGTGCTGCTCCACTGGGAGACACCAACAGAATGGATCAGGGCGGCAGGGCGAATATGCCTGCCGTTGCCTCCGGGACCTCCCAGGCAGGAATGAGGATCCCTGCATCATCGGGTGCCCCAGTGGCTGGATGTAGCAGGGGCGCTTCGGCCCAACCAGGAGTCTCTTCACCCACCAAGAAGAAAGTCTCCACTCCAGCCAAGAAGACACAAACGGTCGGGAAAACCAGTACTGTAAAACCATGGACTCAATGATTCCACTATAACGGAAAAATGGACAATCTCAAAATTATACAATGGAATATTCAAGGATTCAAAAGCAAAGCACAAACACTCAGAGCAGTGCTTCTCAAGGATAGTATTGATATTGTTCTACTTCAAGAAACAGTCACCAGGACTGACAGATATATCAATATCCCAGGATATCAAGGATTCCACTGCCCCATGGCACAAGGTGGCACCAGAGGCATTTCAATTCTAGTAAGAAATCATATCAATGCCACGGCAATCACAGACCTGCCCAACTGTGGCGAGAACGTCGAAATTATGGGAGTTAAGCTCACTATGAGGAACTCAACGCTGTCCGTCTTCAATGTATACAAGAGCCAGAGAGAACATGACATGGATCTCTCAACAATCTTTGAAATAGCAGTCACTACACCTACTATCATCTCTGGGGACTTTAACGCTCATAGTGAATTACTACTTGATTCTGCAAGAACCGACGCCAACGGAAGACATATTGAACATCTTTTGGATGAAGTGCCAGAAATCAGTCTGCTTAATTCGACGGAACCAACCCACACTGGTGGGGGAAAGCTGGATCTCACGTTTGTCTCCACCAGTATTTATGAGTTGTGTCATTGGTCGGTGTATCATGTTCTGACTAGTGACCACTTTGCAACAAAAACAGTTATTAATATAGCACTACCTCCTAGACCTCCAGCTCCCGAGCCCAGATGGGACTTTATCAAGGCAGATTGGACGAAGTTTCAGGAAGCTCTCGAAACTTGGCACCAAAAAAACACTCCTGACAAGACCGAAGAAATGGAAAAAGATTTAGTAAATGCAATACATAGAGCAGCAAATCACGCCATCCCCAAGAGGAAAACAATTACCCAACAACACAAGGACCATTGGTATTACTGTGATAGGATCAAACAGCTACATAACAGACTAAATAGTCTGATAAATATTTCAGAAGAGATAGAACCGAAGCTAATCTAGGACTTCTTAGAGCCGTCCGAGATCATGTGCACGAAGAAACAGCAAAAATGAGAGAAGAAAAATGGCTCGAGTGGTGTGCCAAGCTAAATCAGCATACGTCCTTGGGCGACATCTGGAGGCAGATCAACAAGGCCAAAGGAAAATCGCCTCCTGCTCTGCCGCACCATGTTCATCCAGAGCAAGAAGCAGAAAGGCTAGCAAATCTATTTGCTTCAAGAGCCAGTTCCACTCAACTTCCTCAAGCAACTCTGACTCACCAACAAAGACTTCAAGCAGCAAGATGGAAAAAAATAGATGATGCTATAGCCTTACCTGGCGAACTAGACCAGCCTTTCAATCTAAAAGAACTCAGAAGTGCTACAAAGAAAACTAAAAATACAGCTCCAGGCGAGGACAAAATAACTTACAACATGCTAGCCAAGCTAGGAGAAAAGGGTGAAGAAGCCTTCTTGAATCTCATCAACAGAGTATGGGTGACAAGAACTCTACCACTCTCTTGGAACAGTGCAATTATAGTTCCCATTCCAAAACCTAAAGACCCAGGAAATCCAAGATCCATCTCATTAGCAAGCTGTCTGGCCAAAACTGCAGAAAGAATGGCCCTTAATCGAATTGAATGGAAAGCCAATCCACTACACCAAAATATGTTTGCTTACAGAAAAGGTGTTGGAACCACAGAATGCCTTACCTCCCTCCTGGATAAAATCAATGACAAACCTGGAATCCTTATTTTTCTAGACCTTGAAAAAGCCTTCGAGTTAGCCAGTGCTCCAGCTACACTGTGCTGCCTTGTGGATAAGGAAATCAAAGGACACGCTCTTGCTTTTGCCAAAGGAAGCCTGCTTAACCGAGAAGCTAAAGTCAAATTCCAAGGAAAAACATCGACCTCAAAGAAGCTGGAAAATGGAACTCCGCAGGGAGGAATACTAAGCCCCTTCCTCTTCAATTGTCTCATGGAACAATTCATGAAGCTCAAGCTACCAAAAGCCAAACTTCTTAACTATGCAGACGACTTTGTGGTCATCATCAAAGGCAAAGGTGCAAAGAACCATGCACAAAGATGCCTAGATATTATCAGCAGGGAAGCGAAACGCATAGCAGTGAAAATAAACAGCAATAAAACAAAAGCAATGGCCGTTTAAATGAGAACTCAAGACATCAGACTGGCAATACAAGGACAAGAAATCGAGTGGGTTACCTCTTTTCAATACCTAGGAGTCATAATAGACAACCAGTTGAAATTCACTCAAGAAATTGAATATCTTCGGCAACGCTGTAAAGCCAGAAACTCAGCTTTGCGTTCGCTGACCAGTCTTAGAGAGGGTGCATCTCTACCAGTACTCAAAATGTACTACGTTCAAGCAGTTGGGTCACTCATCGACTATGCTGCTCCTGCTCTTACATCCCTCAGTGATAACCAATGGGAGAAACTGGAAGTGTCTCAAAATGATGCTCTGAGAACAATGCTGGGAGCACCTATATGGACGCGTAGAGAGAACCTTAGAATGGAAACAAAATTACCAGCATTAAAAAACAGGATGAAACAAAGGATAGTCACCATAATAGGAAAACTTACTGGAACAACCGCCAGGCTGTCAATCAAAGACAGCATACAGAGATCATTTCAGAAAAACCTACAGTATAGAACAAGCTCATGGATGGAATATATGGATGGCGGACAAGATGGTGGCGGTGGTGTGGAGAGGCGGACAAGATGGTGGCGGTGGTGTGGAGAGGCGGACAAGATGGTGGCGGTGGTGTGGAGAGGCGGACAAGATGGTGGCGGTGGTGTGTGGAGAGGCGGACAAGATGGTGGCGGTGGTGTGGAGAGGCGGACAAGATGGTGGCGGTGGTGTGGAGAGACGGACAAGATGGTGGCGGTTGTGTGGAGAGGCGGACAAGATGGTGGCGGTGGTGTGGAGAGGCGGACAAGATGGTGGCGGTGGTGTGGAGAGGCGGACAAGATGGTGGCGGTTGTGTGGAGAGGCGGACAAGATGGTGGCGGTTGTGTGGAGAGGCGGACAAGATGGTGACGGTGGTGTGGAGAGGCGGACAAGATGGTGGCGGTGGTGTGGAGAGGCGGACAAGATGGTGGCGGTTGTGTGGAGAGGCGGACAAGATGGTGGCGGTGGTGTTGTGAGGTGAGCAAGATGGTGGCGGTTGTTGTTGTTGTTGTTAAAGATTTAGCTACTCAGGACGAAGTGTCCATGTAGCACGGGCTATGGTGAGCCCGTAATTGAGTTTGGTTGTACATGATAACTTTTTTCCTGTGATATTTGGGTCTAAGTTTTAAAATGGAGGAGGGGATTTCTCTTTTTTTTCCTGTTTATTTATCGCTTCTGTTTTAGAGCACTGGTTTTAATCTTGTTTTATTAACTTTATCTTGGTGGTGGATGTAGATGCATAATGCTCACTAATGAGTCCCATTCCTCAACGGCTTTTCTAATCATTGTAGTCGCCGTGGAATGTGCATCTAATGCAGCTGCTGTCGTTGGATTAATGTTGAGTTTGATGCGCAGGGGTTCAGTAGCTTCACATTCCAGTAAGTAGTGCAACAGTGGCACCTCTGCTTCAGTTTCACATATGTGACACTCTTTAACTATTGGGTTCATTACCTCCCAGCAGCACTTGTAACCAAGCCTGAGTCTGTGTATGGCTACTGCAATGTCTCTGGATATCTCTTTGCCAGGCTTGAAAGAGGAGTAACCAGTGGCTTGTTCGTACCATATCGCAGTGGATCTTCCTTCCGCTACTTTGGCTCTGTGGCGACTTTTAATAGTTGAGAATATTTTCTTCTTGATTTGCTCCTTTATCTGTGAGAAACTTGGAGGTATTTGAACCTGTACAACAGGTAGAGCAGTGGCAGTTTTTGCTAGTGAGTCTGCCTTTTCATTACCATCTATGCTAATGTGACTTGGTATCCAATTTAGGGTGATTGACAACCCTCGATTATGGGCTTCTTTTCCTATATGTTGAATTTCTGTGAGGTGTTGTATATTATCTCTGTGCTGACTGGATAACAATGTCTGGAGCGAAGATTTAGAGTCGGTATGAATGATGACATCATGTAAATTATTATCAATTGCATATTTATTGCCTCCTTCAGAGCATATAATTCTGTTTGCAATGTTGAGCACCCACTATTCATGCTCCAGTAAGCCTCATGGTTGGTAGTGTAAACTGCTGCCCCAGCAGAACCTTTTTCTTGATCGACTGATCCGTCTGTGAAGATGTGAGTCGTTGTGGGTCTAGAGATAGTTTCCATTTGTTGTTCTATTACTTCCTTGAGCCTCTGCGGGTCACATGCTGATTTTTTAACTGGTAATCTTTCAATGATTATTTTATATTCGATTCTTCCCATGGAGGAGGCTGTCGAAAGTGTTGATATGGTCTTTCTTCCCCTTTGTTTTTAATGGTCCATTTCAGGTCCATTTTCTCTAAAATCTTGACCACATTATCCATCCATGAGCTTGTTCTATACTGTAGGTTTTTCTGAAATGATCTCTGTATGCTGTCTTTGATTGACAGCCTGGCGGTTGTTCCAGTAAGTTTTCCTATTATGGTGACTATCCTTTGTTTCATCCTGTTTTTTAATGCTGGTAATTTTGTTTCCATTCTAAGGTTCTCTCAACGCGTCCATATAGGTGCTCCCAGCATTGTTCTCAGAGCATCATTTTGATACACTTCCAGTTTCTCCCATTGGTTATCACTGAGGGATGTAAGAGCAGGAGCAGCATAGTCGATGAGTGACCTAACTGCTTGAACGTAGTACATTTTGAGTACTGGTAGAGATGCACCCTCTCTAAGACTGGTCAGATAACGCAAAGCTGAGTTTCTGGCTTTACAGCGTTGCCGAAGATATTCAATTTCTTGAGTGAATTTCAACTGGTTGTCTATTATGACTCCTAGGTATTGAAAAGAGGTAACCCACTCGATTTCTTGTCCTTGTATTGCCAGTCTGATGTCTTGAGTTCTCATTTAAACGGCCATTGCTTTTGTTTTATTGCTGTTTATTTTCACTGCTATGCGTTTCGCTTCCCTGCTGATAATATCTAGGCATTTTTGTGCATGGTTCTTTGCACCTTTGCCTTTGATGATGACCACAAAGTCGTCTGCATAGTTAAGAAGTTTGGCTTTTGGTAGCTTGAGCTTCATGAATTGTTCCATGAGACAATTGAAGAGGAAGGGGCTTAGTATTCCTCCCTGCGGAGTTCCATTTTCCAGCTTCTTTGAGGTCGATGTTTTTCCTTGGAATTTGACTTTAGCTTCTCGGTTAAGCAGGCTTCCTTTGGCAAAAGCAAGAGCGTGTCCTTTGATTTCCTTATCCACAAGGCAGCACAGTGTAGCTGGAGCACTGGCTAACTCGAAGGCTTTTTCAAGGTCTAGAAAAATAAGGATTCCAGGTTTGTCATTGATTTTATCCAGGAGGGAGGTAAGGCATTCTGTGGTTCCAACACTTTTCTGTAAGCAAACATATTTTGGTGTAGTGGATTGGCTTTCCATTCAATTCGATTAAGGGCCATTCTTTCTGCAGTTTTGGCCAGACAGCTTGCTAATGAGATGGGTCTTGGATTTCCTGGGTCTTTAGGTTTTGGAATGGGAACTATAATTGCACTGTTCCAAGAGAGTGGTCGAGTTCTTGTCACCCATACTCTGTTGATGAGATTCAAGAAGGCTTCTTCACCCTTTTCTCCTAGCTTGGCTAGCATGTTGTAAGTGATTTTGTCCTCGCCTGGAGCTGTATTTTTAGTTTTCTTTGTAGCACTTCTGAGTTCTTTTAGATTGAAAGGCTGGTCTAGTTCGCCAGGTAAGGCTAAAGCATCATCTATTTTTTTTCCATCTTGCTGCTTGAAGTCTTTGTTGGTGAGTCAGAGTTGCTTGAGGAAGTTGAGTGGAACTGGCTCTTGAAGCAAATAGATTTGCTAGCCTTTCTGCTTCTTGCTCTGGATGAACATGGTGCGGCGGAGCAGGAGGCGATTTTCCTTTGGCCTTGTTGATCTGCCTCCAGATGTCGCCCAAGACGTATGCTGATTAGCTTGGCACACCACTCGAGCCATTTTTCTTCTCTGATTTTTTGCTGTTTCNCAAGGTCTAGAAAAATAAGGATTCCAGGTTTGTCATTGATTTTATCCAGGAGGGAGGTAAGGCATTCTGTGGTTCCAACACCTTTTCTGTAAGCAAACATATTTTGGTGTAGTGGATTGGCTTTCCATTCAATTCGATTAAGGGCCATTCTTTCTGCAGTTTTGGCCAGACAGCTTGTTAATGAGATGGGTCTTGGATTTCCTGGGTCTTTAGGTTTTGGAATGGGAACTATAATTGCACTGTTCCAAGAGAGTGGTCGGGTTCTTGTCACCCATACTCTGTTGATGAGATTCAAGAAGGCTTCTTCACCCTTTTCTCCTAGCTTGGCTAGCATGTTGTAAGTGATTTTGTCCTCGCCTGGAGCTGTATTTTTAGTTTTCTTTGTAGCACTTCTGAGTTCTTTCAGATTGAAAGGTTGGTCTAGTTCGTCAGGTAAGGCTAAAGCATCATCTATTTTTTTCCATCTTGCTGCTTGAAGTCTTTGTTGGTGAGTCAGAGTTGCTTGAGGAAGTTGAGTGGAACTGGCTCTTGAAGCAAATAGATTTGCTAGCCTTTCTGCTTCTTGCTCTGGATGAACATGGTGCGGCGGAGCAGGAGGCGATTTTCCTTTGGCCTTGTTGATCTGCCTCCAGATGTCGCCCAAGGACGTATGCTGATTTAGCTTGGCACACCACTCGAGCCATTTTTCTTCTCTGATTTTTGCTGTTTCTTCGTGCACATGATCTCGGACAGCTCTAAGAAGTCCTAGATTAGCTTCGGTTCTATCTCTTCTGAAATTCTTTCGTGCACGATTTAGTCTGTTATGTAGCTCTTTGATCCTATCACAGTAATACCAATGGTCCTTGTGTTGTTGGGTAATTGTTTTCCTCTTGGGGATGGCGTGATTTGCTGCTCTATGTATTGCATTTACTAAATCTTTTTCCATTTCTTCGGTGTTGTCAGGAGGAGTGTAGTTTTGGTGCCAAGTTTCGAGAGCTTCCTGAAACTTCGTCCAATCTGCCTTGATAAAGTCCCATCCGGGCTCGGGAGCTGGAGGTCTAGGAGGTAGTGCTATATTAATAACTGTTTTTGTAGCAAAGTGGTCACTAGTCAGAACATGATCCACTGACCAATGACACAATTCATAAATACTGGTGGAGACAAACGTGAGATCCAGCTTTCCCCCACCAGTGTGGGTTGGTTCCGTCGAATTAAGCAGACTGATTTCTGGCACTTCATCCAAAAGATGTTCAATATGTCTTCCGTTGGCGTCGGTTCTTGCTGAATCAAGTAGTAATTCACTATGAGCGTTAAAGTCGCCAGAGATGATAGTAGGTGTAGTGACTGCTATTTCAAAGATTGTTGAGAGATCCATGTCATGTTCTCTCTGGCTCTTGTATACATTGAAGACGGACAGCGTTGAGTTCCTCATAGTGAGCTTAACTCCCATAATTTCGACGTTCTCGCCACAGTTGGGCAGGTCTGTGATTGCCGTGGCATTGATATGATTTCTTACTAGAATTGAAATGCCTCTGGTGCCACCTTGTGCCATGGGGCAGTGGAATCCTTGATATCCTGGGATATTGATATATCTGTCAGTCCTGGTGAGTGTTTCTTGAAGTAGAACAATATCAATACTATCCTTGAGAAGCACTGCTCTGAGTGTTTGTGCTTTGCTTTTGAATCCTTGAATATTCCATTGTATAATTTTGAGATTGTCCATTTTTCCGTTATAGTGGAATCATTGAGTCCATGGTTTTTACAGTACTGGTTTTCCCGACTGTTTGTGTCTTCTTGGCTGGAGTGGAGACTTTCTTCTTGGAGGGTGAGGAGACTCCTGGTTGGGCCGAAGCGCCCCTGCTACATCCAGCCACTGGGGCAGCCGATGATGCAGGGATCCTCATTCCTGCCTGGGAGATCCCGGAGGCAACGGCAGGCATGTTCGCCCTGCCGCCCTGATCCATTCCGTTGGTGTCTCCCAGTGGAGCAGCACCCCCCTGCCCACTCCAGTTGTTGGAGGCCCCGTCCTTGCCCAGACCAAAAGGACCCGGCGTGCCAGACTGTTGCTGATCTTCATTTATTCGGACTTGCCGAGGGGTGTACCACTGGCTTTTTACCGAGGGTCTGGTCGATTGGGGTCTAGAAGTTGTTACTTTGGGTTGCTGGGTTGATCCGAAAGCTAGTATCCTTTTTACCCTTTCTGGACATAGTTTGTTCCAGGCGTGATGTGTATCCCCGCAGTTCGGGCATTTTGCTTTCGTTTGTTTGCCTTCTTTGTGCAGATTCTTGCATATGTCGGTATTGTGGAGCTCGCTACATACACCACATCGTTCCGGGCCTCTGCAGCCATCTTTGTGGTGGCCGAAGCGCTGACATCTGTAGCAGCGCATGGGTTCTGGGTTGTACAGTCTCAGCCTGAATTGACCATAGATGCCAACACTCAGAGTGTTGATGCGAGGTCCTTTTATTGTTACAAGAACCTGTCTTGTTTCAATATTGTTGTGCTTGCATCTTTCCGCCGTTGTGACATTAGGGCATTCTAGTAGTCTGTTTGCATGAACTTCGACCGGGAAATTTTGAACTATCATTTTGGTGATTTTTTCTTCTGGTTTCAGTTCAACTAGATGTTCTGTGTTCCTGAGGTTTGTGATTATATCCGGATTAGCTGTGGATATGTTATATCTACCTCTAATGTCTGGCTTGGCTCTAAGATCTGATCCTGGATTATTCTTTTCCAGTGCGGCAATATATGCATAAGTGGGACCATCTACTGGTTTTTTGGTTTTGAATATGGTCCTTGGCATTGGTGTTGGTGCTGTTCTTGAGTTCTGGTTGGCTTCAAGTTTGGTTTCGTTGGGCGTTTCTTCGGTTCTTCTTCGTTTGTTGGTCTTTCTGTTGCCTACAAGTTGCCACGGTGTTTCGTTTAGGGTTGGGTCGTCTTCAGCAATTTTCCTTGCTCTTGCTACTATATCACTGTGTCCTTCTGACGTTAATAATTCAAGAAGGATGGTTAGGAAAGTCATATCCTGGGGAGACATGGTTACACTGTACTAAAAGAGTAACTGAGAGAGTGACTGTAACTGTGTACTGCTACACTCAGCGACTGAATTAGGGCTTTAGATTAGGGCTTTATGATTGATTGATTGATAAAGATTAAGCCACCCAAGAGGTGGCATGGGCATGAATAGCCCGTAAGTGGTACATTTTTTTTTCTTTCTGTAATTTTTTCATTATTCTGAGGTTGCATTTAATCATCAAGCTGTTATCGCGGGGGAGGATACTGCTTCACAGTCTTTATGAGGGCGTCCAGCTGCTGGACACCTTTGTTGACCAGGAGACTGGCTCTGTTGATGGCTTCAGGGTGGCCACTGCAAGATTAAGGAACTCTTAAAGCTCTTCTAAGGTCGTTGGTTGCTTCACATTCCAGAAGATAGTGAAGTAATGGCTTTTCTGTGACAGTTTGGCAGAAGATGCACTCTCTCTGTCGGGGTTCACCAATCGCCCAGTTGCATCTGTAACCTAGACGTAGTCTGTATAACCTAACTGCTATTTCCCTGTGGATTCCTTTCGGGATATTTAACCTTTCTAATTTGGTTGCCTGAAGATACCATGTTACAGAGGGCGAACCTTCACCTATTCTCTGGTGTAGGTAGGTTTTGTTGAGGTGTGAGAGCTTTTTGGTGATGATGTTTTTAATGTTCTCTAGGCTGGGTTGAATTGTTTTATCTATCACTGGATGACGAGTTGCCAGTTTAGCAATGTCATCAGCTTTCTCATTTAATGGGATTCCAATATGGGATGGGATCCAGTTCAAGGTTATGTTGAGTCCTTTGCCTTTAGCGACTGCTCCAAGATACAAAATGGTGGTAATTATTTCCACGTTACCTTTCCACTGTTTTTGTCCTAGTATTTGAAATGCAGCTTTTGAGTCTGTGTGTATGATTGCATTTTGAGTGTTTTGTGCAATCACATATGCGAATGCCTGTTGTATGGCAAACAGCTCAGTTTGGGTTGATGATACTAGTCCTCCCAGTCTCCAATATGCCTGTATGCTGGCCGTACAAAGAGCAGCGCCAGCACTCTCATATTCTGTGTCCACCGATCCGTCTGTGA
>WNGS01167066.1:0-17327 GCA_020271785.1 Procambarus virginalis | reverse complement strand
TAGAGCTAGGCAAAGGGCATCTCCACCTCGTAACTCCCATGGTCAGTCTTGGCGAGGCTCACAGCGTCCAAGACATTATCAGAACTCTCGTAATTACAACTCCCAGCCCAACTATAATGCAAGTTCAAATTATAATACTCAGTCACAGAATGCTGGAGTTCAGAATGTTCACTCCATGTCGTCGGGAAACCCCCAAGGCCATCCGCTAACCAATTCAAGCTAGCCAATCCTAATGCCCTCCCTGTGTATTCAGTAGCTATCCAAAATAGATTTGGACACTTGACAGAGGAGGACACTGACTCTAGACCAGTTGTAGATGTTGACGGAACCACAGTACATTTAACCCAGACAAGACGCAGATATCCCAGACAACATAAGTCAAAAGTAGTAACTTGTCCAGTCTCAAGTGATGGTCCCCTTGTATCAGCCATTGTACATGGTAGAGTTTTAAAAGTTTTTCTTGATTCAGGTGCAAAAATTAATATTGTCAAGCCTTCAGCTCTTAGAGACATTGCAAGTAAGCACCCAACTACTTTAAAACAGTCACACATACCTTTTCTAAGTGGTATTTCAGGAAATAAAGTAAAAGTTCAGGGTGAAATTGACCTCCCACTCAAGTTCAATGATGTCACATTGTCTATAACATGTTTAGTTGTTGACATTATTCATTTTCCTGGAGACATTCTCTTAGGTCTGTACACCATGATTGATGAAAATATTGCATTGTTTCCCCATCGTTGGAACATAAGTATCAAAGACCACGTCATACCCTTGTGTAGCATGTATCGACAGGGCCATGAGTTCAATCTTCATTCAGACTACGTTAATTTCGTTGACACCCGCCTTGCTAGCGTAGGTTTGTCAGATCATTGTCGTGTTAGCATACCCGAGAAAATAGGCACTCGATTGAAGCATCGTAGTGGTGCAGTTGTTAAGGAGAGTGAGTATCGGGATCTTCTGGAAGGGGACGCCCTAACAGATTCTCGTTGTCTTGCTCGCCTGGCAGCTTCCATCTCTGAAGTCAGTGGTTCCACGGCTACTGACACTGTGCTGCACTCTCATTCTCTCACCAGAATAAGAGTTAAGGTTCAGGGAGTGCCTGAGTTGTCGGATGTGATTGCGGAAAGTGAAACGTGTAAAGTGAATGGTACATTTGTTGAACCCTCCTGGCACACAGTGCAGGACGGTACTGTTACATTATTTATTGCAAACACTAGTAATGCCGACATCCATCTCCAGTCTGGTACCCATGTTGTAGATTTTGCCCATTACTCGTTACCGGTGCGAGTTGTGGATGATGTCTCCATGGATCATACTGTTTGTACTCTCACGCCAGGAGAACAAGGATCTCAGCCAGAGGTGCAAGCGCAACACCTCAGTCCTACTGATTTTCCTGACTCTGTGGCTCAGCTTTTGGAAATTTTGAACAGAAATAGAGCCGTTGTCGCCTTACCAGGAGAAAAGTTAGGTCTCACTCCTCTTATTACACATAAAATTCCACTTGAACAAGGAACTACTCCTATTTATGTACCAGCTTACCGTCTTCCCCATTCTCAGAGAGCAGAAGCCGATAGACTTATAGAGGAAATGCTACAGAGTGATGTAATCGAATCGAGTAATTCACCATGGAACGCTCCATTGATTCTTGTACCAAAGCGAGATGGGACTTGGAGACCTGTAATCGATTATCGAAAGCTTAACAGAGTAACAATACCTGATCGTTTCCCACTTCCAGTTCTAAATGATTTGTTGCAAAGTATTGGTCGAATAAAGTATTCTCAACGTTAGATTTGTTGCAGGGATTCTGGCAAATCCCCCTTGATGAAGAAAGTAAACAATTGACAGCCTTTAGTACTCCCAATGGTCATTTTCATTTCAAAAGAATGCCATTTGGTTTGCGGAGTAGTCCAATAACTTTTTCACGGCTCATGACAAATCTATTTCGTCGATTGATAGGAAGTACACTTCTAGTTTACCTTGATGATCTCATAATCATGTCGCAAGATGTTCAGACTCATTTCCAGAACCTTGAAAAAGTACTTGCAAAGCTCGCTGAAGCTAATTTAAAAATAAAGCTTGCAAAATGTTCATTTTTAAAAGAGAAGATTAATTTCCTAGGTCATACAGTTACACCTTCAGGTATTACATTGAATGAATCAAAAATTATTGCTGCCCGTGATTTTCCAACACCTCGTACCGCAGAAGCCGTAAGACAGTTCACAGGTCTTGTAGGATTTTATCGTTCATTTATTGCTGGATTCTCTATTATAGCCGCTCCACTTTACAAGTTGCAAAGAAAAGATGAACCCTTTGTTTGGGGAGAGGCCCAGGATCAGTCATTCAAAAAACTCAAAGCAGCCTTGATTTCGTCACCTGTCCTTAGGTATCCAGATTTTTCTAAACCTTTTACGTTGGTTACAGATGCTAGTGACATAGGTTTAGGTGCTGCATTACTTCAAACAGAAGGTCACAGAGATCACGCAATAGCTTATGCTAGCCGTACATTATCTAAAGAAGAGAAAAATTATAGCGCAACAGAACGAGAAGCCTTAGCAGTTGTCTGGGCACTTAAACATTTCAGAGATACAATTTACAATTACCCAGTTCATGTTCTTACAGATCACCAACCATTAATTCCCTTGTTCAAAAATAAGAATCCAGTTGGAAAGTTTGCTAGATATTTGCTCACAATTCAAGAATTCAATCCCACATTTGGATATATTCCAGGAAAGCAAAATGTTGTAGCCGATGCGTTTTCTCGACACGTAGCTGCGATTCAGTTAAATTACCCAGCATTAGATGCTACAGTAGTAGAAACGGAACAGAGACAAGACCCCATATGGGCACCCGTCATTAAATTTTTGACTAAGCAAGACACTCGCCCGATTCATAAACCGCCAGTACCATTGAAAGAACTAGTTATGTTAGACAATTTACTGTGCAGAGTAGTAAAGCTAGGGACAGCCCCGAGGAAATGTTGTCAGTTAGTTGTTCCAGCTGTCTTGGTACCAACTGTGTTAAAAATTATCCATGATGCTCCTGCAAGTGCACATCCAGGAAAGGATCGTACACTCCAACAAGGTCGATTAAAGTATTTTTGGCCAAAAATGGCTAAGGACATTACTCATTATGTTGACAGATGTTTAACTTGCCTACAGCACAAGGGACATGTTTCAGGACCTAATCCAATTCAGATGTACCCAACAACTAAAGCTCCTTGGGAACGAGTATCGATGGATTTATTGACAAATTTTGCTGAAACAGAGAAAGGGAACAAACATTTGCTTGTAATGGTCGATAATTTTTCACGATTTTGCGAACTAGTTCCTATCCCGAACAAAACAGCAGAAACTATAGCCAGTGCATTCCATGACCACATAATTTGTAGATATAGTATGCCTAAAGTAATCCTTTCAGATAATGGTCCAGAATTCAGTAATAGTATTTTAACTAGCTTGTGTGATTTATATAACATTAAAAAATGTAGCATCATGCCTTATCATCCGGCAAGTAACGGACTAGCTGAACGTACTAACAGGAAAGTTTTAGATGCCTTGAGAGTCACTTTGAATTTTGATAACAACAATTGGGATGATTTTATACCCTTAATTCAGTGTGCTATAAATTCTTCAATTAATGTTTCTACAGGAGACACACCTCACGCTATTCTTTATGGTACAGATAAGATCCTCCCTAATGAATTGATTAACGTACCTCCTACTCCCTTATATAACGTAGATGATTTTGTTCAAGTAAAGCGTAGACAAATGCAACTAGTATTCAAGAAAATACGAGAACAATTGTCCAAAGCTACAGCCGAGTTCACTCGAGCAAGGAATGAACGAGCTAAACCCAGTAAAATAACTATTGGATCTGTAGTAATGATACTTAACCAACACAGGTCTGGTCCTATGTATAAGTTAACTAAGAAATTTTTGGGTCCATATAAGGTAATCGAGCTTATCAAAGGTAACAAGTATAGATTGAAAAATTTAGTATCAGGGGAGTATATAAATGAGCATTTAGACCATATGAAGTTAGCTAAAATGACTGTTGACGACACTGATGAGGAAGATGACAATGAACTTACCCAGACAGATACTCCTATTGGGACACCACCTTCTGTGGTTGACAGACCACTTGATGTTCAGCAACCCCATACTAGCACTTATAATCTTAGATCTAGACCTCTCGTTTCAACCGTGCACTCACCACATGTCCATTGGCTAGATGATAACGAGGTTATCCCTCAAGATGATAGTTTGTCACATGCAGTTTCATCTGTTCCTGATCCTCAGTCAGAGCCAGAGTTGTATAGTGCTCTGGATGAGCTAGGTGTAGATATCCGCAGAATTTACAATTAAGTGCACTCTGCAGTTATTCTGTTTTGTTTTGAAAATTCATTTGCAGTATTTCCACCACATGTGTCTTATTATTACCAATATATATATATTGTATGATCATGTTTTCTCAATTTTATTTTGTTACAAATTAAATGCCATTGTTAAGTCTACTGCCATTTGTAATTTTTTTTACAGTGCTTGTCATAAAGATTTCATTAATGTTCTAGCAACCACATTGAGGCCAGTGAATCCTGACTGCTATCACGCAGATGTTAGTCTTCTTGTTCCAGGTCTTGTATATAACTTGTAAATATATTGCAAATTAAATATATTGTACATTGGTCTTGTAAATATATATTGTACATTGAAAAAAAAAGGAAAAAAAAGAAAAAAAAATCATTATCTAATCTTAAAATTCATTTGTGGTTGTTAGGTCAGAATTTTGTTCATTAATGTAATAATTGTTTAATTTTGTATTGTTTCAAGCACATGCCATTGACACATGTTAATAATTTTGTTTAGGCAATACCTTGAGTTGTATTGTTCATATCTGACAAGTAGACATACACATGTTCTTCATACTCTGGTTGAATCAAAGCATTGTTACCATGATTTTCAGCTATTATGTTCAAAATTTTTTTTTGGTGCATATGCCAAGATGCTAGTATTACGCACACCTGATCTATTTCAATGTTTATTATGCAATTTTCACATGTAAGCCATTATTGAATGCCACCGAGGTCCTTTCAGTATCATTGTAACTTTATAGCTAGCCAGAGCTTGTCGACAAGGGACGTCGACTTGGTAGCGTGTCCGAGCGGTGTTATATTCAAATTCCCCGCCAGTTGGAACATAACCAATCACAGCCGAGTAGGCCTCTGACGTCATGCCAGATTCTCAGCCACCAGCCATGCTTGCGGTAGTCAGTCAGCTCCACAGACCGACAGTAGTGAGGACCTCGGCTGGCCAGATATATATCTTGTTGCCTTAGCCAATAAATCAACGAACCAACATCTGTGTCTACATTCAACCCCCCACACAAGGCAAAGAATAGGTGTCAGCCGGTGGATGAGGCTGTAGGTGTCAGCCGACTTTGCACATTTAATGTAGTCGGTTTCTTCTTTATCTGCTAAATATAAACGGATGGGAGGGGGAACACGTCTCGAGAATTCTTCAACTAGCATGAGGTTGACGAGTTCTGCAAAGGTAGAGACATGTGCTGCTTCCAGCCATTTCATGAAATATATTTTCTTTGTATTGGCAAATTCTAGAAAGGTGGTGGTACTTGCCTTTAAATAATCACGGAATTTTCGTCGGTAGCTTTCGGTGGAGAGAAGGTAGGCG
The DNA here is from genome assembly GCA_020271785.1 of Procambarus virginalis. NCBI lineage: Eukaryota > Metazoa > Arthropoda > Malacostraca > Decapoda > Cambaridae > Procambarus > Procambarus virginalis. The sequence goes on along the minus strand of WNGS01167066.1, from coordinate 11,640 downwards.
TCCAAAATTGCTTGCTTCAGGGTCTGGTAGTCATTCTCAGATGCTAAGAGTATGTTACTGAGAGTAACTGCAGCTCTACCTGTGAGATGTACTCTGAGAAGGGTAGACCATTGATCTGCAGGCCAGCTAAGTTTTTTAGCTAGGGTCTCAACAGTGGTTAAAAAGACATCAATCTCTGTCTCAACGAATGGTGGCATTAACTTACTTCCATGAGACACTGAAACTTACGGGAAGACTAGTGATAGCTTGTTGGCACTGAGTGTGGTGTGTAGTTTCCAACTCTAGTTCTTTTCGACGACATGCTAGAGCCATATCAGCTTGCTTCTTGTCATGCTCGCGTTGCATCTGCAGGTGACGTTGTTTTGCTTCAAGTTGTACTCGCTCACGCTCACGGAGTAGTGCAGTCTCACGTTCCTGTTGTTCCTTGAGTAGGGCGGCCTCTCGTTCCTTGAGCTGGAGAGCTTCTTTCGCCAGGGTCGCCTCACGTTCTTGTTGTTCTTTGAGTAGGGCCGCCTCACGTTCCCTTATTTGGAGAGCTTCTTTTTGTTGTTCTCGCTCTGTGTTTGCAAGTTCGAGCTTCAATTTCATCGCTGCCAGACCATGTTTATCTGCAATAGAATATTTTTCGTGAGGGTCAGAGTCTATCTTCCCTTCTTCTAAGAGGTGATCCATGATCAGGTTATGCAAGTCATTTTTGTTGGCTCCTTGGGGGACATCTAGTTGATACTCGTGGGCAAGAGCTTGTAATTCGGTCCTTTTGGCACGACATAAGGTCCCTATTTCACCTGCTGGATCGTTACGGAGAGCTTGGAGACGAAACATGGTGAAAATTAGCAAGTAAATGTACAACGAATATAGTTGTGATGTGGTAAATGTCAGAAACAGGATAACGTGGCAACTGGTACCTATCCTGTGGAATGTTAACAATTAACGTTAATTTTAGGATGGTAAATGATTAGTCAATCAAAATGGCAGGAAATCTTGTACCCGGTACTCAATGTAAGACAGTCTCCGTGGTGAAGTGGTAAGACACTCGCCTGGCGTTCCGCGAGCGCTATGTCATGGGTTCGTATCCTGGCCGGGGAGGATTTATTGGGCGCAATTCCTTAACTGTAGCCTCTGTTTAACACAACAGTAAAATGTGCACTTTGATGAAAAAACGATTGTTCGCGGCGGGGATCGTATGCCAGGGACCTGCCCGAAACGCTTCGTGTACTAGTGGCTGTACAAGAATGTAACAACTCTTGTATATATCTCAAAAAAAAAAGAATAAGGGCAAGAAAATCCTACTAAATAAACGAAACTGAGTTTCTAAAACAAATGAAACATTTAATTGCTTTAAAAGTGAATAAGGTAGTCCAAGAATGTAGGCATACCTTGCCGAGTCTCTATAGGACATAAGCAAGGGCTTTCCCTCTAAATTAAATATGATACAGAATTAGCGAACTTTGTGCTTTGTAAAAAGAAAGCTAATTCCCTACCTAAGTAAATATCATCATCTCTGACTGACGTGTAGGGGTGCGATTGTTAACTGGTGACGAGAACTGCTGCTGAGGTCCCAACTCAGCAACGTAGTCCGTGCTAGAGAAACTATGGCCCTCTTTATCCTCCTTCGGTTGGATTGCAGAAGATAGGGTGCTTTGACCCGAAGACAAACCAAAGTACCATGGTACCACAATGGTGATCTGCCAAAATATGAGCAATATCCTAGGGACAAAAGGTGGTAAACACGAGTAATAACACTGAGGGAGGGATGACCAATTAAGAGAATGACTGAGGCCTACTGTCACCACGTAATCCAAAGTTATCCTACACTCACCATATGCTACTCTCGGAATGCGCAATGCACACAGCACCATATATGTATGAAAAGTAATGAAAATATTGAAAAGCAACTGTATCAAAGCCAAGTACACTTACCACAAATTGATGTTCTAGTACTAGTACCTGAGTGAAGATCCCGGACAGGCCCCATGAAATGTGACGGTAAAATGTAGGAGTGTAGAATTTTGGCAGTCTTCCTAATGGCTGGTGTTAATGCCTATCACATTTACAAAAAAAAAGAGACTGCTTGGCTGTTGTCTGTGGTAAATTAAGGAAAGACACGCAAAACACATAATATGAACAATGAAACTTTTATTAATATTGAAAACAAAGCAAAAACAAAGACAATCCCTTGGCTATGTACAGTGCAAACAAATAAGTCAAAAATATAACATAAAAAATAACTAAGTGAATAATTTACTCTAGGAATAATATAAAGGTAAAATTACAATAATAGGTGCTGAGAATATGAGCGCTAGCTTAGAACCTTCACCGATAAACAGGATGTGTATCAGTTAGTTGTTCACAGCTGAGAGCACAAGGATATTCTGACTATGATGCCTGGATCAGGCCCAGATATCGACTTAGGTAGAAGGCGCTGAGGTGCAAAGGTGCGAGTGTGCAGTCAGCAAGTCACCAATCAGAAGCAGGCAGGCTGGGAAGGGTTGTTTGCTGGTTGACGACAGGTGGCGAGCCGGCGTGGAGTAGGGGGGTAGTGTACGTTTTGCCTCCTGGTCAAAACGTTTTGTGCTACTGGTAGACGTATCTTGAATGTAGCATCTTATTCTTGTAGATGTGTAAGTAACTTTATGTTGGGAAGAGCTGGCTCAATCTCTCTTGAAAGAGATTATCGTCATTATATATATATATATATATATATATATATATATATATATATTATATATATATATATATATATATATATATATATATATATATATTATAATATATATATATATAATATATATATATATATATATATATATATATATATATATATATATATAATATATATATATATATATATATGTATATATATATATATATATATATATATATATATATATAATATATATATATATATTATATATATATATGTCGTACCTAGTAGCCAGAACGCACTTCTCAGCCTACTATGCAAGGCCCGATTTGCCTAATAAGCCAAGTTTTCATGAATTAATTGTTTTCGACTACCTAACCTACCTAACCTAACCTAACCTAACTTTTTCGGAACCTAACCTAACCTATAAAGATAGGTTAGGTTAGGTTAGGTAGGTTGGTTAGGTGCTATAAGCACATACTTGCATGAACCACAAGAGAATGCAAGTATGTGCTTATAGCATAGACACGAGTTCTCCCACATGACAGTGGCTTGATGAAAAATGCTTGAGTAACCCTCACTAATCTGGCGCCCTTGGGAGGTGGAGATATTTGAGGTAAATACTTCGAAGTCTCTATCTCTTTTAAGGGTCTGACTTGGTGTAGTGGGTTAAGGCATACTAGTTATGGCAGCTATTGGAAGATAGTGTGTGCTTTCTGGGTTCGAGTCCCACTGGTGGGTGTTGTCTAAAGATTGTTAATCTTCTCTTGTGGTTCATGCAAGTATGTGCTTATAGCATAGACACGAGTTCTCCCACATTGACAGTGGCTTGATGAAAAATGCTTGAGTAACCCCTCACTAATCTGGCGCCCTTGGGAGTGGAGATATTTGAGGTAAATACTTCGAAGTCTCTATCTCTTTTAAGGGTCTGACTTGTGTGTAGGGTTAGGCATACTAGTTATGGCAGCTACTGGAAGATAGTTGTGCTTTCTGGGTTCGAGTCCCACTGGTGGGTGTTGTCTAAAGATTGTTAATCTTCTCTTGTGGTTCATGCAAGTATGTGCTTATAGCATAGACACGAGTTCTCCCACATTGACAGTGGCTTGATGAAAAATGCTTGAGTAACCCCTCACTAATCTGGCGCCCTTGGGAGGTGGAGATATTTGAGGTAAATACTTCGAAGTCTCTATCTCTTTTAAGGGTCTGACTTGGTGTAGTGGGTTAAGGCATACTAGTTATGGCAGCTATTGGAAGATAGTTGTGCTTTCTGGTTCGAGTCCTACTGGTGGGTGTTGTCTAAAGATTATATATATAATATATATATATATATATATATATATATATATATATATATATATATATATATATATATAATATATCTAAAACTCACACTCCAGAAACGACTCGAACCCATACTCCCAGGAGCAACGCAACTGGTATGTACAGGGATGCCTTAAACCACTTGACCATCACGACCGGACATAAGGAAGTGGTAGCCGAGGCTATATGAACCACTTCCCCGCCGGACACTGGATGGTTATCTTGGGCATAGCATTTTATCAAAAAAAAACTATGAGGTGATTTGAGAAGAAAATATTAGTGTTCAGTGAGAAACCACAAGGTCTCCTCTGAATACGTTTTATTTTCTTCTCCGAGGCTATGGGTCCCCACATTGGCACCAGAGGTGGTACCCTCACAAACTATATATAAAATATATATATATATATATATATATATATATTATATATATATATATATATATATATATATATATATATATATCGTACCTAGTAGCCAGAACGCACTTCTCAGCCTGCTATGCAAGGTCTGATTTGCCTAATAAGCCAAGTTTTCATGAATTAATGTTTTTTCGACTACCTAACCTACCTAACTAACCTAACCTAACTTTTCAGCTACCTAACCTAACCTAACCTATAAAGATAGGTTAGGTTAGGTTAGGTAGGGTTGGTTAGGTTCGGTCATATATCTGCGTTAATTTTAACTCCAATAAAATAAAATTGACCTCATACATATTGAAATGGGTAGCTTTATCATTTCATAAGAAAAAAATTAGAGAAAATATATTAATTCAGGAAAAACTGCCTATTAGGCAAATCGGGCCTGCATAGTAGGCTGAGAAGTGCGTTCTGGCTACTAGGTACGACATATTATATATATTATATATATATATATATATATATATATATTATATATATATATATATATATATATATATATATATATATATATATGTCGTACCTAGTAGCCAGAACGCACTTGTCAGCCTACTATGCAAGGCCCGATTTGCCTAATAGGCCAAGTTTCATGAATTAATTCTTTTTCGACAACCTAACCTACCTAACCTAACTAACCTAGCATTTTCGGCTACCTACCTAACCTAACCTATAAAGATAGGTTAGGTTAGGTTAGGTAGGGTTGGTTCGGTTCGGTCATATATCAACGTTAATTTTAACTCCTATGAAAAAAAATTGACCTCATACTTAATGAAATGGGTAGCTTAATCATTTCATAAGAAAAAAATTAGAGAAAATATATTAATTCAGAAAAACTTGGCTTATTAGGCAAATCGGGCATTGCATAGTAGACCAAAAAGTGAGTTCTGGCTACTAGGTACGACATATATATATATATATATATATATAATATATATATATATATATATATATATATATTATATATATATATATATATATATATATATATATATATATATAGGGGGTATAGGTATTCGCAAGGCGACACAGTTAGCATTGCCGGCATTCTTATCCTCGACCAGTGCTACAAGTGAATTAGTGAAGGAAATACTACCAGAATACCTAAGGAACTCCATTGGGATTCGTGATCCCAAATTTGTGGAAGGAGCTGGTCAGTGGGACACACTCGCCAATTCACACGCCCGACCAACTTTACCAAACGACGGTAAACAGGCCAAATGGGATAGCCCTATAGTGGAGAACATCGCCAAAGCATTGCTGGACGCAGCTTCTCAGAAGGACAGAGCGCGTCTCCTAGCTGTGCAAGCCCCCCATGCTGGGGACTTCCTGTTGGCAGTCCCTAATTCCGCCTTAGGCACCCGCCTGGACCATCGGGGCCTAAGTATTGGTGTTGCTCTGCGCCTTGCCGCCCCTATCTCCACCGAGCACCGGTGTATTTGCGGCCAGGCACGGGCAGACCAATACGGCAGCCATGGTCTCATCTGTTTTAAGACACAGGGAAAGATTGCCAGACACGAGGCAGTCAATGACATCATCAAGAGAAGTTTGGCTACAGCTGGGTGTCCAGCACAAAGGGAACCCCAGTTGTGCAGACCTGACAACAGCCAAAAACGCCCAGATGGAGTCACCCTGCAGCCATGGAGGGAAGGTAAACAGGTCGTATTGGATTACACCTGTGCATCTACATTGGCTGATACCTATTTACGTTACAGTTCAGCGGAGGGAGGTGGGGCAGCCACCTTCAGGGAGACCCAGAAAATCCACAAGTACAGAGACCTAGAACGTTGTTACAGGTTCGTGCCGATAGGCTCAGAGACTCTGGGCGCCTGGGGTAAATGTGCACTCAAGTTTTTAAAGGAGGTTGGTGAGGAACTCATTGGGAAAACTAGAGACCCACGAGCAGCCAGTTTCCTGTTCCAGCGCCTCAGTGTCGCAGTGCAGAGGGGAAATGCGTGCTGTATCCTGGGTACGCATCCATCCTCCGAGGAGCTGGACGAGGTCTTCGAACGCTGATTGTTTAATTGGTATATATTTGTGTTGGTGTTGTGTGTGTTCTCTGTAAACTGTAGCATTGCAATAAAATAAAATAAAACATACAAAAATAATAGGGGTGGTAGGAGAAGAAAAGAATAAAGTATTCAGTGAGAATCCACAAGATCTTCTCTGAATGCTCTTTGTTTTCTTCTTCGAGGATGTGGGTCCCTGCAATTGCACCAGAGGTGGTACCCCTAATATATATATATATATATATTATATATATATTATATATATATATATATATATATAATATATATATATATATATATATATATATATATATATATATATATATATATATATATATATATATATATATATATATATATATATATATATATATATAAGGAGTACCGCCTCTGGCTGAAAGAAGGGGGGACCCTTAGCCTCGGAGGAAACCACACATAACGCATTAGAGGGAATGTGTGTGTGTGTATGTATATATATATATATATATATATATATATATATATATATATATATATATATATAATAATATATATATATATATATATATATATATGCAAACTGCTAGATGCAACGGCTGAGGAATTCACAAATCAGATGAGAGAGAGAATAGTGTCGATAATCTGGTTAACCCAATAAATGATATGGTCCTAGGTGACATCAACCTGCCCAGTCTAAGATGGAGACTAGCGATCAAGAATATTATACCAGGACATCTATCTGGACATAACCAACCACAGATTAGAGAACTACTTCGATTCTGCGACAAATTTTCACTCAACCAGCAGATAAGAGTCAACTAGTTACGGAAATATTCTAGATCTGAACTTCACAAACAAAGGAGACAATCAAGGACATTACAGTAGCATACCACATACTTGGATAAGAAGCTCATTGAAGTGCAAACTAACATAATACCTGTAATAGGCCTCAAACAATTATAATGTATGAGGGGTTATTCAATAAATTCAATTTTGATACAAGGATAGACTGGGAAAAGATTGACAGGGAACTTAAAAAAAATCCATTGAATGTATTAAGTAATAATAATCGCACACAAGACATAGAACAACTGACTTCCAAAGAATATAAAGTCTGTAAAACTTGTTCCTTTGTTGAAAGCCAGAAAGAGGACCAACGTAGAAACTACAATCAGACGCCACTACAAAAGAAGGAAAAACAAACTGCTAAAGACACACGATTATCTCAACATTAAAAAATAATTTAAACAGTTTTAAACAATCTAGCAAAGGTTAAAGCAATCATATCAAATTTTAGAAATGCAATTAAGAACACAAAAATGGCATTCAAGAGATGGAAGCAAAATATTCCTTCACATATGCGAAAAAATCAAAAGCTACTGTCAGTATTGGGCCTATTCTTACAAGTGAAGGTTCATACAGAGGACAACACGGTAATCAACACAGTAAAATAACAACATACTGGAGTGAAAGATATGAAAGGAAATTCAGAATAGAATCAGTGAAGAGTAGTCCATCGGCACAGAGAACACTGTATAAACTTCAGAGGCTCACGGTTGTTCAACATACTCCCAGTGAGCATAAGAAATATTTAAGTAACAAACGTGGACATCTTCAGGAGAAAACTTGACAGTTTTCTTCAAGAAGTGCACGACCAACCGGGGCTGTGTTGGATATGTGGGCCTGCGGGCCGCTCCAAACAATAGCCTGCTGTACCAAGTTCGCAACGAGTCAAGCATGGTCTTCCGGCCGGGCTTGGGGAGTAGAAGAACTTCCAGAACGCCATCCCGGTACAATACCAAATTTGAAATATAAATAAAAGCTCAGGATTATGTAAATATGCTCTGGTCAAATGCAGTAGTGTGTCATTGTCAGGCTAGTAATTATTCTTGGAATAATGACACACACAATGGCCCTGTGTGCACTGCCTGGAGATTAGGGCAGATATTAACAGACTAATGAAGAAGGTACTCACCTAGTTGTACTCACCTAGTTGTGCTTGCGGGGGTTGAGCTCTGGCTCTTTGGTCCCGCCTCTCAACCGTCAATCAACAGGTGTACAGTTTCCTGAGCCTATTGGGCTCTATCATATCTACACTTGAAACTGTGTATGGAGTCAGCCTCCACCACATCACTTCCTAATGCATTCCATTTGTCAACCACTCTGACACTAAAAAAGTTCTTTCTAATATCTCTGTGGCTCATTTGGGCACTCAGTTTCCACCTGTGGCCCCTAGTGCGTGTGCCCCTTGTGTTAAACAGCCTGTCTTTATCAACCCTGTCGATTCCCCTGAGAATCTTGAATGTGGTGATCATGTCCCCCCTAACTCTTCTGTCTTCCAACGAAGTGAGGTTTAATTCCTGTAGTCTCTCCTCGTAGCTCATACCTCTCAGCTCGGGTACTAGTCTGGTGGCAAACCTTTGAACCTTTTCCAGTTTAGTCTTATGCTTGACTAGATATGGACTCCATGCTGGAGCCGCATACTCCAGGATTGGTCTGACATATGTGGTATATAATGTTCTGAAAGATTCCTTACACAAGTTTCTAAAGGCCGTTCTTATGTTAGCCAACCTGGCATATGCTGCTGATGTTATCCTCTTGATATGAGCTTCAGGGGACAGGTCTGGCGTGATATCAACCCCCAGGTCTTTCTCTCTCTCTGACTCTTGAAGTATTTCATCTCCCAAATGATACCTTGTATCTGGTCTCCTGCTTCCTACCCCTATCTTCATTACATTACATTTGCTTGGGTTAAACTCTAACAGCCATTTGTTCGACCATTCCTGCAGCTTGTCCAGGTCTTCTTGAAGCCTCAAGCTGTCCTCCTCTGTCTTAATCCTTCTCATAATTTTGGCGTCGTCAGCAAACATTGAGAGGAATGAGTCTATACCCTCTGGGAGATCATTTACGTATATCAGAAACAGGATAGGTCCAAGTACAGAGCCCTGTGGGACTCCACTGGTGACTTCACGCCAGTCTGAGGTCTCACCCCTCACTGTAACTCTCTGCTTCCTATTGCTTAGGTACTCCCTTATCCACTGGAGCGCCCTACCTGTTACTCCTGCCTGTTTCTCCAGCTTATGCATCAACCTTTTATGGGGTACTGTGTCAAAGGCTTTCCGACAGTCCAAAAAAATGCAGTCCGCCCACCCTTCTCTTTCTTGCTTAATTTTGTCACCTGATCGTAGAATTCTATCAAGCCTGTAAGGCAAGATTTACCCTCCCTGAACCCATGTTGATGGGTTGTCACGAAGTCTCTTCTCTCCAGATGTGTTACTAGGTTTTTTCTCACAATCTTCTCCATCACCTTGCATGGTATACAAGTTAAGGACACTGGCCTGTAGTTCAGTGCCTCTTGTCTGTCACCCTTTTTGTATATTGGTACTACATTAGCAGTCTTCCATATTTCTGGTAGGTCCCCGTTTCCAGTGACTTACTATACACTATGGAGAGTGGTAAGCAAAGTGCTCCTGCACACTCTTTCAATACCCATGGCGAGATTCCATCCGGCCCAACAGCTTTTCTCACATCCAGCTCCAATAGGTGCTTTTGACCTCATCTCTTGTAATTTCGAACCTATCCAAGGTCACCTGGTTTGCTGCCACCTCTCCCAGCGCCGTGATATCTCCTGTTCTATTGTAAAGACCTCCTGGAACCTTTTGTTGAGTTCTTCACACACCTCTTTGTCATTCTCTGTGTACCTGTCCTCGCCCACCCTAAGTTTCATCACCTGTTCCTTCACTGTTGTCTTCCTCCTGATGTGACTGTGTAGTAGCTTTGGTTCAGTCTTGGCTTTATTAGCTATATCATTTTCATACCTTTTCTCAGCTGCTCTTCTCACACTGACATACTCGTTCCTGGTTCTCTGGTATCTCTCTCTACTTTCTGGTGTTCTGTTATTACGGAAGTTCCTCCATGCCCTTTTGTTCAGCTCCTTTGCTTTCATACATTCCCTATTAAACCACGGATTCTTCCTTTGCTTCTCTGTTTTTTCCTGTTGGGCTGGGACAAACCTGCTTACAGCCTCCTGACATTTTTGGGTGACATAGTCCATCATGTCTTGTACGGACTTGGTTCCGAGTTCTGTGTCCCAATGTATATCCCATAGGAATTTATTCATCTCCTCATAGTTTCCCTTTCGGTACGCCAGCCCTTTGGTTCCCAGTTCTTTTTTGGGGGTGATAATTCCTAGCTCAACCAGGTACTCAAAGCTCAATACACTATGATCACTCATTCCCAAGGGGGCTTCCAACTTAACTTCCCTTATATCCGACTCATTTAGGGTAAATATCAGATCAAGCAAGGCTGGTTCATCCCCTCCTCTCATTCTTGTCGGTCCCTTGACGTGTTGACTTAGAAAGTTTCTTGTTGCCACATCCAGCAGCTTAGCTCTCCATGTGTCTGGGCCTCCATGTGGGTCTCTGTTCCCCCAATCTATCTTCCCATGGTTGAAGTCTCCCATGATTAGAAGTCTGGATCCGTTCCTGCTAGCCACAGAAGCTGCTCTCTCTATTATATTGATGGTGGCCATGTTGTTTCTATCATATTCCTGTCTGGGTCTTCTGTCACTCGGTGGGGGGTTATATATGACTACTATTATAATTTTCTGTCCTCCAGTTGCAATGGTGCCTGATATGTAGTCACTGAAACCTTCACAGTTCTGAATTACCATCTCTTCGAAACTCCAACCTTCTCTTAGTAGCAAAGCCACACCACCACCTCCTCTCCCTTCTCTCTCTTTCCTCACTACATAGTAGCCCTGTGGAAACACTGCATTTGTTATGATTTTCGTTAGCTTTGTTTCGGTGAGTGCTATTATGTCTGGGTTTTCTTCTAGTGCCCATTTCTCCAAATTCACTAGTTTTATTTGTATTCCCAAGGTGAAACCTTAATGAAGGGCAAGGTGTCTCGCAAGGATGCAAAAGAGAAGCACCGGGGAGATAGGTGGCGAGTGGTGGTTATCAATTGAGTTAAGGCGGCAAAGAACGTCAAAGAAATCAAGAACACTGGTTTAAACGTAGAACCACTTCAGTTGAATGGGGTAAGACCATGTGCGGTAACTAAGCAGAGAAGCTGAGCATCACAACAAAAGACTGGACATGTGTTGGGTTCTTGGCACGTGCTCTGGTTCGGCAAAACCTTCTGCTCCATAAATACAAACGTTTGGGTATATTCTCCGCGGGCAAGGGATAAAGTTAATAAGAAATAGTGTGACGCAATATGATCAAGCCCACTGTCTGTATCTCGGTAAACAATATTCACCGAGCTAGAAACA
>WNGS01167065.1:26438-59721 GCA_020271785.1 Procambarus virginalis | reverse complement strand
TCTAATGCGGCTGAAACGTCGAAATATGCAATAAAAACAAAGTTTCTCTCCTAATCAATATCTTACTCGTTATTGTAACGAGGTACGAATGGTTGATTGAAAATAATGTATTTAATGTGAATTTGCAATTAATTACGCGTATACATCAGATTTGTCGCATATGTATTGTTTATTGAAGCTGATGCGGAGGAGGCAACGGCAACTTGTCTGATTAGAGCTAACACAGCTCTAATGCGGCTGAAATGTCGAAATTATGCAATAAATGTCAAGGTTTCTCTCCTAATCAATGTCCTACTCGCTACTTTACTGAGATACAAATGGTTGATTGAAAATGATGTATTTAATGTGCATTTGCTCTAACCAGACAAGTTGTCGTTGCCTCCTCCGCATCAGCTGTAATGCGGCTGAAACGTCGAAATATGCAAAAAAAAAAAGGTTTCTCTCCAAATCAATGTCTTACTCGCTAATTTAACGAGGTACGAATGGCTGATTGAAAATATTGTATTTAATGTGAATTTGCAATAAATTACGAGTATACATCAGATTTGTCGCATATGTAATGAATTAATAACAATAAACTGGCAGTCCTTAAAAACGTGGTAAATACGACGAGATAGTCCATTAATCGTTCAAATCACACAAATCAATGTGTATTCATTAGAATTAACTGAAATGTTCCAGATTTTCGGTGTATGTTACAGAAAGAAGATGTACTGCAAAAACAGCTCTAATGCGGCTGAAACGTGGAAATATGCAATAAAATCAGGGTTTCTCTCCTTGGATACGGATTATCAGTTTATTATTAATAATTTATTACATATGCGACAAATCTGATGTATTCGCGTAATTAATTGCAAATTCACAATAAATACATTATTTTCAATCAACCATTCGTACCTCGTTAAATTAGCGAGTAAGATATTGATTAGGAGAGAAACCCTGCTTTTATTGCATATTTCGACATTTCAGCCGGATTAGAGCTGTTTTAGCTCTAAACAGACAAGTTGCCGTTGCCTCCTCCGCATCAGCTCTAATGCGGCTGTCACGTCGAAATATGCAATAAAAACAGGGTTTCTCTCCTAATCAATATCTTAGTCGCTATTGTAACGAGGTACGAATGGTTGATTGAAAATAATGTGTTTAACGTGAATTTGCAATTAATTACGCGTATACATCAGATTTGTCGCATATGTAATGAATTAATAACAATAAACTGGCAATCCTTAAAAATGTGGGAAACACGACGAGATAGTCCATTATTCGTTCAAATCACACAAATCAATGTGTTTTCATTCGAATTAACTAAAATGTTCCAGATTTTCCGTGTATATTACAGAAAGAAGATGTACTGCAAAAACAGCTCTAATGCGGCTGAAATGTCGAAATATGCAATAAAATCAGGATTTCTCTCCTTGGATACGGATTGTCAGTTTATTGTTATTAATTCATTACATATGCGACAAATCAGATGTATACGCGTAATTAATTGTAAATTCACATTCAATACATTATTTTCAATCAACCATTCGTATCTCGTTAAATTAGCGAGTAAGATATTGATTATAAGAGAAACCCTGTTTTTATTGCATATTTCGGCGTTTCAGTCGGATTAGAGCTGTTTTAGCTCTAATCAGACAAGTTGCCGTTGCCTCCTACGCATCAGATCTAATGCGGCTGAAACGTCGAAACATGCAATAAAAACAGGGTTTCTCTCATGATCAATATATTTCCCGCTATTTTAACGAGGTACGATTGGTTAATTGAATATATGTAGTGAATTCGTTCACTACATCCGAGAGCGGGGGGGGGGGGGTCTTACTCCCGCCGTTTACCAGTTGGAGCTTTCTCTGTGTCAGAACATTGCCGGAGACTGTAGGAGGTCCAACGGGTAAACGGCGGGTGTAAGCCCCCACTCGCATGTAGTGAACGAATTCACTACATATACGATATATATGATGCAAGCTCGTATTTAATTGCAAGTGCACATTAAATACATTATTTTCAATCAACCTTTTGTATCTCGGTAAAGTAGCGAGTAGGACATTGATTAGGAGAGAAACCTTGTTTTGTTTGCATATTTCGACGTTTCAGCCGCATTAGAGCTGTTTTAGCTCTGTGACGATAATCTCTTATCAGAGATTTAGCCTGCTATTTCTGCGAATCACTCCTGTCCTCATCAATATACAAGATACGTTTTGTAGTGGCTAAACGTATATGATAGCCACACGTACCAGCAACTCCCTCCTCCCCCCCACTCCAGCACCTGGTCGACGCGCCGAACCCTTCCACTGCCTAACTAGCGACTTGCGACCATCCAGCTTCCTCATTGGCCGCCAACCAACACTCCACTCTGGCTCCCCGCCAATCACAAGACCTCACCAGTTATTGTTGGAGTCCCTTGCGTTTCTGCCAGCCAGAATATTGTGTGCTCGCAAGCTGTGAACTCCTAAGTGACTCACCTTGTGTGGTCAAATAGAGGTTTATTGTTAGTGCATATATTCCAGCATTCATATTTTACTTACTTTTGTATGTCAATTCTCCTCCCCATTAACGTAATCTATTTTCATGTTTATATTGTTTATTATTTTTACCAGTAAGCCAAGATTTTGCCTTTGTTTCAATTTGTGTTTTTTTTTATTGTTATTAAAATCCAGTTTTTATTATTGTCTTTCGAATTTCCGACCTTACCACAGATTACCAATCACGCAGTCATTCTTTTTTTTCTCTTTTTTTTTTCCTTTTCTTTTTTTATATATTATATGTGGCCCAGCACTGACACCTGCTAGTTGGAAGACTGCCGACCACCATTTCCAACTCGTTACCGTCACATATAAATGGGGGCCTGTCCGGGAGCTACTATTAAATGGAGATCTGTCCACGGAGCTTCACTCAGGTATTGGTAATTGTGGTAAGCACACTTGGCTTTCATTTCCCTTGCTTCCATTATTCACATTAATCATTCTTTATTTTATATGGTGCTGTGTATATTGTACATTACGGGAATAGCATGTGGTGAGAGTGAGACAACTTTGGATTACGTGGTGACTGTAGGCCGCAGTCATACTCTTAATTGGTCGTCTCCCCCTTCCGTGTTATCCTCCGTGTTTAACATCTTTGTCCCCCAATATTTCTCACTTTTTGACAGATTATCACATAGGTACCCTGGTACTGTGGTCTGTCTCCGGGTCAATAGCACCCAAGTCCTGCAATCCGACTCTAGGAGGAAAAAGAGGGCTTTAGATCCTCTAGCACGAACTATTATTGGCGAATTGGGACCTCGCCGATAGTTCTCGTCACCAGTTGACACTCGCACCCCTACTCGTCGGTCAGACTGATGGTATTTACCAAAAGGTAGGGAATTGGCGTTCTTTCTTTTGAGCACAAAGTTCGCTAATTCTGTAAATACCATATTCAATTTCAGTGGGTACCATTGCTTATGTTCTATAGTGACTTGGCAAGGTATGACTACATTTTTTGGACTACCTCATTTATTTTGAAGCCATTTAGTGTTTCACTTGTATTTTAAACTTAGTTTTCACTAATTAGTAGGATTTTCTTGCCTTTATCCTCCCATAGTGAGTACCAGGTACAAGATTTCCTGCGACCTTATTCATTTACCATCTTGAATTAACTTTCATTATTAATAATTCCCCACAGGATAGGTATCAGTTGCCACGTTTCCTGTTTCTGACACTCGCCATATTCTCACTATATTCATCTCCTTTGTTTTGCTATATTTTCACCATGTTCCGCTTACAAGCTTTCATAGCAAATCCAGAAAGTGAAATAGGGACCTTACGTCAAGCTAAGAGGGTCGATTTGTTAACTCTTGCACATGAGTATCACTTAGAAGTTCCTGATGGAGCCAACAAATTTGCCATTAATAATATGATACTGGATCACCTTGCTGAGGAAGATATTATAGATTCTTCTACTCATGAACAGTACATTATTTCAGATAAAGATGA
The DNA here is from genome assembly GCA_020271785.1 of Procambarus virginalis. NCBI lineage: Eukaryota > Metazoa > Arthropoda > Malacostraca > Decapoda > Cambaridae > Procambarus > Procambarus virginalis. The sequence goes on along the minus strand of WNGS01167065.1, from coordinate 55,753 downwards.
CTTGAGAGCGATAAAGCTCAGATTGGAACTTGCCAAGATCGAGCTACAGCAACAACAAGAAGCAGCTGCAATCAGAGAGCGTGAAGCTGCCCTCAGAAAGGAAGAACAAACGCGTGAAGCTGCAATCAGAGAGCGTGAAGCTGCCCTCAAGAAAGGAAAGCTGCCATCCGGAAGGAAGAAAGTGAAAGGGAGGCCCTACTCCTCAAAGGACAGCAAGAACGTGAGTTGGCCTTATACCAACAGCGACTCGAGATACAACGGGAACACGACCAACGACAGGCAGAAGCAATGCTAGAATGTCGTAACCGAGAACTCACGAGGGACGCTGCACACCAAGCTCAACTCCAACAAGCGGCAGCTAGTCTTCCTCCCAGTTTCAATATCTCCCATGCAAGTAAGTTAATGCCCCCGTTCCTCGAAACGGAGGTTGATGTGTTCTTTACCACTTTTGAGACCCTTGCTGTTCAACTTAATTGGCCTGACGACCAATGGGCTACCCTTCTCAGAGTACATTTAACAGGTAGAGCAGCAGTCACACTCAGCACTTTGGCTTCGGAAAACGACTACACCACCCTGAAACAAGCTGTGTTGGACGCCTACCTTCTCTCCACCGAAAGCTATCGACGAAAGTTTCGTGACTACGTCAAGGCAAGTACCACCACCTTCTTAGAATTTGCTAACACCAAACAAAGATATTTCATGAAATGGCTGGAGGCAGCACATGTCTCTACTTTTTCAGAACTTGTCAACCTCATACTGGTTGAAGAATTTTGAGACGTGTACCTCCTCCTGTCCGCCTATACTTAGCAGACAAGGAAGAGACGGAGTTAGTGAAGTGTGCGAAGTCAGCTGACACTTACAGCCTCATCCACCGGCTGACTCCAGATCCTACCAGAAAGAAGTCTTGGTACAGTTACGAGAAAGCGAGCCCAGATCAAGGTACCTCTCAACTGTACTGCAGGTATTGTCGATTATATGGACACACCATTGACAAATGTGGTAAGTCCCAATTAAAGGTAACGTCGAACCCCTAAGTCTAAAACTACTCACCTAAGTCCGGTAAGCCTGTAATGAATGTTGGTGTTCATGCTAATGATCTCTCTCTCTTTACCAAGCATCTATATCCAGGAACTATCTCTACCACGGTTCAGATTCAGAGGGACGTTTCGGACTTAAGATCCTACGGGACACAGCGGCTCTACAATCGATCGTTTGAAATCGGCTGTGCCAACGTCGCCTACACAGGAGAGACTGTGTTCATCACTGACCTTACTGCTACAACTCCGTATCCACTTGCCCGAGTTACCTGGATTGTCCCTTCGTGACGGTGAAGTCCAGTCGCCGTCAGGGAAAAGCCTTTTCCCATGCCTGGAGTGCAACTTCTCCTGGGACGACTTGGCAGAAGACCAACAACCAAACAACCTGATCATCAAGGACATATCCAAGGTAAGCAACTCTGTGGTGGATAACCCGATTTTGAACATTTCCCAGTAAAGGTTCAAGAGAGTGATGAAGGTTCTCCTCCTGTTATGGTGACCACCCGTGCTCAAGCTGCACGTCCACAGCCAGCCGACTCTACTGCTACGCTGTCCCTCAGGACCCTTCGAACTACCCCTAACCTGACCGCGGTGGAGTTCCGTAAGTTACAGAGAGATGATCTTACATGACACCATTATCTTTCAGGCTGAAACCCAATCCGACAGTGTTCCTGGGTTCTGGAGAACGAAATACTCTATCGCAGGTATAGACCCAGTAAACTGAAGGACGAGGACGATTGGGCAAACGTTGAACAACTAGTGATTCCCACCAGCCTGCGGCCACGATTCTACACTGGCCCACGGCGCTTTGTCACACTATGGGTTCAACAAGACTTACCATGGAATTCGACAAGACTACTACTGGCCAGGTATGGTAAACGACATCAAAACTTATGTCAAATTATGCCACGTGTGTCAGTTAGCCGGGAAACCGAACGTTTCCATTCCCAGAGCACCACTGATACCCATCCAGGTGCCTGAGGAACCGTTCCACAAGCTCATTATCGACTGCGTTGGTCCTTTGCCTCGGACCAGTGCAGGCAACGCATATATCTTAACCATCCTGTGTCCTACACCAGATTTCCGATAGCAGTTCCAGTAAAAAATATTACAGCTGCTACAGTGGTGAAGAATCTACTGAAAATCTTCACCCAGTATGGATTTCCGAGGGAGATTCAGAGCGACTGTGGTACCAACTTCACCAGTGATCTCAAACGGACTCTGGAGGAGTTCAACATCAAACAGGTACTGTCCAGCCCCTATCATCCTGCTTCACAGGGTTCTCTCGAGCGTAGTCATCAAACCTCAAGGCACTCTTAAAAAAGTTCTGTAATGAGACCTCAAAGGATTGGGATAGGCAAATTGATCTCAATGTGTATTTTCAGAAGTCTTCCCAACGAGTCACTAGGAGTATCTCCTTATGAGATGCTCTACGGACGTAAGTGCCGTACACCTCTCAAGGCTTTCAAGGATTCTCTACGTGATGACACCTTCAGTGAGCATCAGAGTGTGCCCAGTATCTCCAAAATCTCCGACACATTCTAGAGAGGGTCCATTCCTTTGCTAGCAACAACCTACAGAAAGCCCAGGAGAGGATGAAGACTCGTTACGACCAGCACTGCAAGTAAGGAAGTTTACACCAGGAGACTTAGTGCTGCCTTCCTATCCAGGTTCTCCTTTACAGAACAGGTTCTCAGGACCCTACCGTGTTAAGGAGTGCCGGAACAACTTCAACTACGTTCTCGAGACCCCGATAGGCGGCGGAAGACCCAGCTGTGCCCATTAATTTACTCAAGCCCTACCATGGGGTTCCTCCCACTGTGTTAACCCATTTCACCTCATTTACAGGTCCATACAGCCACAGTGAGACCTTCCCTGCTTCTCCTTCCGAGAGCACTGACACTGAGACAGCGCTCTCTAACTCGAAATCCTTACTAACTTCAACATCATTTTCAGGACGATAATAGTGCTCCACTAATCAAACTCGTCAGAGAATATCAAGAGTTGTTTCGAGATGACCCCCAAGAGGGTATGTAACTCGACACGACATCCACTGCTACCTGACACCACCGATTCGCCAACCATTCTACCGAACAGCCCGAGCAAAACGGAAGTCATGCGGGCTGAGGTACAGTATCTCTTGGACATGGACTGGCTACCCCTGTNTGAATTTGGAATTAATTACGCGTATACATCAGATTTGTCGCATATGTAATGAATTAATAGCAATAAACTGACAATCCGTATCGAAGGAGAGAAACCCTGATTTTATTGCATGTTTCGACGTCTCAGCCGCATTTGAGCTGTTTTTGCAGCTTTCTGTAGCATACATAATCTTCTTTCTGTAATATACACGGAGAATCTGTAACATTTCAGTTAATTCTAATGAAAACACATTGATTTGTGTGATTTGAACGAATAATGGACTATCTCGTCGTTTTCCCTACGTTTTTAAGGATTGCCAGTTTATTGTTATTAATTCATTACATATGCGACAAATCTGATGTATACGCGTCATTAATTGCAAATTCACATTAAATACATTATTTTCAATCAACCATTCGTAACACGTTACAATAGCGACTGAGATATTGATTAGGAGAGAAACCCTGTTTCTATTGCATATTTCGACGTTTCAGCCGCATTAGAGCTGATGCGGAGGAGGCAACGGTAACTTGTCTGATTATAGCTAAAACAGCTCTAATGCGTACCTCCTCCGCATCAGCTCTAATGCGGCTGAAACATCGAAATGTGCAATAAAAACAAGGTTTCTCTCCTAATCAATATCTTACTCGCTAATTTAACGAGGTACGAATGGTTGATTGAAAATATTGTATTTAATGTGAATTTGCAATTAATTACGCGTATACATCAGATTTGTTGCATATGTAATGGATTAATAACACTAAACTGGCAATCCTTAAAAACGTGGGAAAAATGACGAGATAGCCCATTATTCGATCAAATTCACACAAATCAATGTGTTTTCATTAGAATTAACTAAAATGTTCTAGATTTTCCGTGTATGTTACAGAAAGAAGATGTATTGCAAAAAACAGCTCTAATGCGGCTGAAACGTGGAAATATGCAATAAAATCAGGGTTTCTCTCCTTGGATACGGATTGTCAGTTTATTGTTATTAATTCATTACATTTGCGACAAATCTGATGTATACGCGTAATTGATTGCAAATTCACATTAAATACATTATTTCAATCAACGATTAGTACCTCGTTAAATTAGCGAGTAAGATATTGATTAGAAGAAAAACCCTGTTTTTATTGCATATTTCGACGTTTCAGCCGGATTAGAGCGGTTTTAGCTCTAATCAGACAACTTGCTGTTGCCTCCTACGCATCAGCTCTAAAGCGGCTGAAACGTCGAAACATGCAATAAAAACAGGGTTTCTCTCATGATCAATATATTACCCGCTATTTTAACGAGGTACGATTGGTTAATTGAATATATGTAGTGAATTCGTTCACTACATCCGAGAGCGGGGGATTACTCTCGCCGTTTACCCGTTGGAGCTTTCTCTGTGCCAGAACATTGACGGAGACTGGAGGAGGTCCAACGGGTAAACGGCGGGAGTAAGCCCCCACCCGCATGTAGTGAACGAATTCACTACATATACGATATATATGATGCAAACTCGTATCTAATTGAAAATGCACATTAAATACATTATTTTCAATCAACCATTTGTATGTCGGTAAAGTAGCAAGTAGGACATTGATTAGGAGAGGAAACCTTGTTTTGTTTGCATATTTCGACGTTTCAGCCGCATTAGAGCTGTTTTAGCTCTAATCAGACTCCGCATCAGCTCTAATGCGGCTGAAACTTCGAAATATGCAATAATAACAGGGTTTCTCTCCTAATCAATATCTTACTCGCTATTGTAACGAGGAACGAATGGTTGATTTAAATAATGTATTTAATGTGAACTTGCAATTAATTACGCGTATACATCAGAATTGTCGCATATTTAGTGAATTAATAACAATAAACTGGCAATCCTTAAAAACGTGGTAAATACGACGAGATAGTCCATTATTCGTTCAAATCACACAAATCAATGTCTTTTCATTTGAATTAACTGAAATGTTCCAGATTTTCCGTGTATGTTACAGAAAGAAGATGTACTGCAAAAACAGCTCTAATGCGGCTGAAACGTCGAAATATGCAATAAAATTGGGGTTTCTCTCCTTGGATACGGATTATCAGTTTATTGTTATTAATTTATTACATATGCGACAAATCTGATGTATTCGCGTAATTAATTGCAAATTCACAATAAATACATTATTTTCAATCAACCATTCGTACCTAGTTAAATTAGCGAGTAAGATATTGATTAGGAGAGAAACCCTGTTTTTATTGCATATTTCGACGTTTCAGCCGCATTAGAGCTGATGCGGAGGAGGCAACGGTAACTTGTCTGATTATAGCTAAAACAGCTCTAATGCGTACCTCCTCCGCATCAGCTCTAATGCGGCTGAAACATCGAAATGTGCAATAAAAACAAGGTTTCTCTCCTAATCAATATCTTACTCGCTAATTTAACGAGGTACGAATGGTTGATTGAAAATATTGTATTTAATGTGAATTTGCAATTAATTACGCGTATACATCAGATTTGTTGCATATGTAATGGATTAATAACACTAAACTGGCAATCCTTAAAAACGTGGGAAAAATGACGAGATAGCCCATTATTCGATCAAATTCACACAAATCAATGTGTTTTCATTAGAATTAACTAAAATGTTCTAGATTTTCCGTGTATGTTACAGAAAGAAGATGTATTGCAAAAACAGCTCTAATGCGGCTGAAACGTGGAAATATGCAATAAAATCAGGGTTTCTCTCCTTGGATACGGATTGTCAGTTTATTGTTATTAATTCATTACATTTGCGACAAATCTGATGTATACGCGTAATTGATTGCAAATTCACATTAAATACATTATTTCAATCAACGATTAGTACCTCGTTAAATTAGCGAGTAAGATATTGATTAGAAGAAAAACCCTGTTTTTATTGCATATTTCGACGTTTCAGCCGGATTAGAGCGGTTTTAGCTCTAATCAGACAACTTGCTGTTGCCTCCTACGCATTAGCTCTAAAGCGGCTGAAACGTCGAAACATGCAATAAAAACAGGGTTTCTCTCATGATCAATATATTACCCGCTATTTTAACGAGGTACGATTGGTTAATTGAATATATGTAGTGAATTCGTTCACTACATCCGAGAGCGGGGGATTACTCTCGCCGTTTACCCGTTGGAGCTTTCTCTGTGCCAGAACATTGAAGGAGACTGGAGGAGGTCCAACGGGTAAACGGCGGGAGTAAGCCCCCACCCGCATGTAGTGAACGAATTCACTACATATACGATATATATGATGCAAACTCGTATCTAATTGAAAATGCACATTAAATACATTATTTTCAATCAACCATTTGTATGTCGGTAAAGTAGCAAGTAGGACATTGATTAGGAGAGGAAACCTTGTTTTGTTTGCATATTTCGACGTTTCAGCCGCATTAGAGCTGTTTTAGCTCTAATCAGACTCCGCATCAGCTCTAATGCGGCTGAAACTTCGAAATATGCAATAATAACAGGGTTTCTCTCCTAATCAATATCTTACTCGCTATTGTAACGAGGAACGAATGGTTGATTTAAATAATGTATTTAATGTGAACTTGCAATTAATTACGCGTATACATCAGAATTTTCGCATATTTAGTGAATTAATAACAATAAACTGGCAATCCTTAAAAACGTGGTAAATACGACGAGATAGTCCATTATTCGTTCAAATCACACAAATCAATGTCTTTTCATTTGAATTAACTGAAATGTTCCAGATTTTCCGTGTATGTTACAGAAAGAAGATGTACTGCAAAAACAGCTCTAATGCGGCTGAAACGTCGAAATATGCAATAAAATTGGGGTTTCTCTCCTTGGATACGGATTATCAGTTTATTGTTATTAATTTATTACATATGCGACAAATCTGATGTATTCGCGTAATTAATTGCAAATTCACAATAAATACATTATTTTCAATCAACCATTCGTACCTAGTTAAATTAGCGAGTAAGATATTGATTAGGAGAGAAACCCTGTTTTTTATTGCATATTTCGACGTTTCAGCTGCATTAGAGCTGATGTGGAGGAGGCAACGGTAACTTTTCTGATTAGAGCTAAAAAAGCTCTCATGCGTCCTCCGCATCAGCTCTTATGCTGCTGAAACATCGAAATTTACAATAAAAACAGGGTTTCTCTCCTAATCAATATCTTATTCGCTATTGTAACGAGGTACGAATGGTTGATTGAATATATGTAGTGAATTCGTTCACTACATCCGAGAGCGGGGGCTTACTTCCGCCGTTTACCCATTGGACCTCCTCCAGTCTCCGGCAATGTTCTGGCACAGAGAAAGCTGCATTATTATTGAAAATACATTATTATTGAAAATAATGTATTTAATGTGTATTTGCAATTAAATACGAGTTTGCATCATATATATCGTATATGTAATGAATTCGTTCACTACATGTGAGGGTGGGGGATTACTCCCGCCTTTTACCCGTTGGAGTAAACCATATTTTGGAGACAAATTCTGGGTCAGCACGTATTCGCAGTTTGAAATTACGAATTTTATACCGAAAATGTGCCAATTACTGAGAGCGGCGATGGGTCACATTTTGCCCAAACACCCCGATAGTTTTTAAAATATCCGAAATATCCCAAATTTGACCCTTGAGCCATATTTTGGAGCCAAATTCTGGCTCTCTGTACGTATTCGCAGTTTGAAATTACGATTTTTTATACCGAAAATATGCCAATTACTGAAAGCAGCGATGGATCGCATTTTGCTCAAAACCCTCCCCTCAGTTTTCAAAATATCCCAAACAACACAAATTCGATGCTTGAACTATATTTTGGAGCCAAATTCTGGCTCTCTGCACGTATTCGCAGTTTGAAATTACGACTTTTTATACCGAAAATATGCCAATTACTGAAAACGGCGATGGATCACATTTTTCCCAAAACCTCAGTGCAGTTTTCAAAATATCCCAAACATCCCAAATTCGACGCTTCACCAATATTTTGGAGCCAAATTCTGGCTCTCTGCACGTATTTGCTTTTTGAAATAACGAATTTTATACCGAAAATAGACCAATTACTGAGCGCAGCGATGGGTCACATTTTGCCCAAACCCACCCTGAAGATTTCAAAATATCCCAAACATACAAAATTCGAAGATTGAGCCATATTTGAGAGCCAAATTCTGGCTTTCTGCACATATTCGCAGTTTGAAATTACGAATTTTTATACCGAAAATATGCCAATTACTGAGAGCGACGATAGGTCACATTTTGCCCAAACCCCCCTGCAGTTTTAAAATATATCACAAACTTCCCAAATTCGACCCTTGAGCCATATTTTGGAGCCAAATTCTGGCTCTCTGCACGTATTCGCAGTTTGAAATTACTACTTTTTATACCGAAAATATCCCAATTATTTAAATCGGCGATGGATCATATTTAGCCCAAACCCTCCCTTCAGTTTTCAAAATATCCGAAACATCCCAAACTCGACCCTTGAGCCATATTTTGGAGCAAAATTATGGCTCTCTGCACGTATTTGCAACTTGAAATTACGACTTTTTATACCGAAAATATGTTAATTACTGAGAGCAGCGATGGGTCACATTTTGCCCACAAACCCGCCCGCCCTGCAGCTTTCAAAATATTGCAAACATCCAAAATTCGAAACTTGGGCCATATTTTGGAGCCAAATTCTGGCTCTCTGCACATATTCACTGTTTGAAATTACGACTTATTCCGAAAAAATTGCCAATTAATGAGAGCGGCGATGGGTCACATTTTGGCTAAACCTCTCCTGCAGTTTTCAGAATATTCAAAACATCACAAATTCGACGCTTGAGCCATATTTTGGAGCCAAATTCTGGCTCTCTGAACGTATTCGCATTTTGAAATTACGAATTTTATACCGAAATTTGCCAATTAATGAGAACGGCGATGGGTCACATTTTGACCAAACCAAACCACCTTGCCGTTTTCAAAATATCCCTAACGTCCCAAATTCGACCCTTGAGCCACATTTTGGAGTCAAATTCTGGCTCTCTGCACATATTCGTAGTTTGAAATTACGACATTTTATACCGAAAATATGCCAATTACTGAGAGCCGCGATGGGTCACACTTTGCCCAAACCCCCCTTCAGTTTTCAAAATATACCAAACATCCTAAATTCGAACCTTAAACCATATTTTGGAGCCAAATTCTGGCTCTCTACATGTATTCGCAGTTAGAAATTACAAATTATTATACCGAAAATATGCCAATTACTCAAAGAGGCGAATGATCACATATTACCCAAGCCTTCCCTGCAGTTTTCAAAATATCCCAAACATCCAAAATTCGAAGCTTGGGCCATATTTTGGAGCCAAATTCTGGCTCTCTGCACATATTCGCAGTTTGAAATTACGAATTTTATACCGAAAATATGCCAATTACTGAGAGCGGCGATGGATCACATTTTGCCCAAATCCCCCTGCAGTTTTCAAAATATCCCAAACATCCCAAATTCGAGCCTTGAACCTTATTTAGGAGCTAAATTCTGGCTCTCTGCACTTATTCGCAGTTTGAAATTACGATTTTTTATACCGAAAATATGTCAATTACTTTAAGCGGCGAAGGATGACATTTTGCCCAAACCCTACCTGCAGTTTTCAAAATATCCCGAACATCACAAATTCGACGCTTGAGCCATATTTCGGAGCCAAATTCTGGCTCTCTGCACATATTCGCAGTTTGAAATTACGAATTTTATACCGAAAATTTGCCAATTAATGAGAGCGGCAATGGATCTCATTTTGCCCAAACCCACCGTGCAGTTTTCAAAATATCCCAAACATCAAAAATTCGACGCTTGAGCCATATTTTGGAGCCAAATTTTCGCTCTCTGCACCTATTCGCAGTTTGAAATTACGATTTTTTTTACCGAAAATATGTCAATTACTGAAACGAAGAAGGATGGCATTTTGCCCAACCCTCCGTGCAGTTTTAAAAATATCCCGAACATCACAAATTCGACGCTTGAGCCATTTTTGGAGCCAAATTATGGCTCTCTACACGTATTCGCAATTTGAAATTACGAATTTTTATACAGAAAATTTGTTAATTACTGAGAGCGTCGATGGGTCCCATTTTGCCCAAACCCCCCCTGCAGTTTTCAAAATATCCCGAACATCACAAATTCGACGCTTGAGCCATATTTTGGAGCCAAATTCTGGCTCTCTGCATGTGTTCGCAGTTTGAAATTACTACTTTTAATACCGATAATATGCCAAATACTGAGAGCGACGATAAGTCACAATTTTGCCCAAACCCCCCTGCAGTTTTCAAAAAAATCCCAAACATCCCAAATTCGACGTTTGAGCCATATTTTGGAGCAAATTTCTGGCTCTCTGCACGTATTCGCTGTTTGAAATTACGACTTCTTATACCGTAAATATGCCAATTACTGAAAACGTCGGTGGATCACATTTTGCCCAAACCCTCCCTGCAGTTTTCAAAATATTCCAAGCATCCAAAATTCGACGCTTTGGCTATATTTTGAGGCCAAATTCTGGCTCTCTGCACATATTCGCAGTTTGAAATTACGACTTTTATACCGAAAATTTGCCAATTAATGTGAGCTGCGATGGGTCACATTTTGCCCCCCCCCCCTGCAGTTTTCAAAATATCCAAAACATCCAAAATTCGACGCCTTAGCTATATTTTGGAGCCAAATTCTGGCTCTCTGCACGTATTTGCAGTTTGAAATTACGAAATTTATACGGAAAATATGCCAATTACTGAAAGCGGCGATGGATCACATTTCACTCAAACCCTCCCTTCAGATATCAAAATATCCCAATCATCCCGAATTCGGCGCGTTAGCCTTATTTTAGAGCCAAATACTGGCTCTCTGCACGTTTTCACAGTTTGAAATTGCGAGTTTTATTCCGAAAGTATGCCAATTACTGAGAGCGGCGATGGGTCACATTTTGCCCAAAACCACCCTGCAGTTTTTAAAATATCCCAAACATCCAAAATTCGACGATTGAGCCATATTTTGTAGCCAAATTCTGGCTCTCTGCACGTATTCGGTGTTTGAAATTACGACTTCTTATACCGTAAATATGCCAATTACTGAAAGCGGCGCCGAATCACGTTTTGCCCAAACCCTCATTGCAGTTTTGAAAATATCCCAAGCATCCAAAATTCGACGCTTGGGCCATATTTTGGAGCCAAATTCTGGCTCTCTGCACATATTCGCAGTTTGAAATTACGACTTTTATACCGAAAATTTGCCAATTAATGAGAGCGGCGGTGGGTCACATTTTGCCCAAACCCCCCGTGCAGTTTTCAAAATATCCCAAACATCCAAAATTCGACACTTGAGCCACATTTTGAAGCAAAATTCTGGCTCTCTGCACGTATTCGCAGTTTGAAATTACGATTTTTTTAAACCGAAAATATGTTAATTACTGAAAGCGGCGAAGGATGACATTTTGCCAAAACCCTCCCTGCAGTTTTCAAAAATATCCCAAACATCTAAAAATTCGACGCTTGTGCAATATTTGGAGCCAAATTCTGGCTCTCTGCACGTATTCGCAGTTTGAAATTACGATTTTTTGTTCCGAAAATATGCCAATTACTAAGAGCGGCGATGGGTCACATTTTGAACAAACCCCCTTGAAGTTTTCAAAATATCCCAATCGTCCTAAATTGGACCCTTGAGCCACATTTTGGAGTCAAAATTTGGCTCTCTGCACATATTCGTAGTTTGAAATTACGACGTTTTATACCGAAAATATGCCAATCGCTGAGAGCCGCGATGGGTCACACTTTGCCCAAACCCCCCCTGCAGTTTTCAAAATATACCAAACATCCCAAATTCGAACCTTGAGCCATATTTTTGAGCCAAATTCTGGCTCTCTACACGTGTTCGCAGTTTGAAATTACGACTTTTTATACCGAAAATATGTCAATTAATGATAGCGGCGAAGGATGACATTTTGCCCAAACACCCCCTGCAGTTTTCAAAATATTTCGAACATCACAAATTCGACGCTTGAGCCATATTTTGGAGCCAAATTATGGCTCTCTCCGCGTAATCGCAGTTTGAAACTACGACTTTTTATCCCAAAAATTTGTTAATTACTGAGAGCAGCGATGGGTCACATTTTGCCCCCCCCCCCCTGCAGCTTTCAAAATTTCCTGAACATCACAAATTCGACGCTTGAGCCATATTTTGGAGCCATATTATGGCTCTCTGCACGTATTCGCAGGTTGAAATTACGACTTTTTATTTCGAAAATATGTAAATTACTGAGAGCGTCTTTGGGTCACATTTTGCCTAAATTCCCCCTGTAGTTTTCAAAATATCCCGAACATCACAAATTCGACGCTTGAGCCATATTTTGGAGCCAAATTCTGGCTCTCTGCACGTGTTCGCAGTTTAAAATAACTACTTTTTATACCGATAATATGCCAAATACTGAGAGCGGCGATAGGTCACATTTTGCGCAAACCCCCCTGCAGTTTTCAAAATATCCCAAACATCCAAAATTCGACGTTTGAGCCATATTTTATAAACAAATTTTGGCTCTCTGCACGTATTCGGTGTTTGAAATTACGACATTTATACCAAAAATTTGCCAATTAATGACAGTGGCGATGGGTCACATTTTGGCCAAACCCCCTGGCAGTTTTCAAAATATCCCAAACATCAAAAGTCGACGCTTGAGCCATATTTTGGACCCAAATTCTGGCTCTCTGCATGTAGTCAAAGTTTGAAATTACGATTTTTTACCGAAAATATGTAAATTACTGAAAGCGGCGAAGGATGACATTTTGCCCAAACCCTACCTGCAGTTTTCAAAATATCCCAACATCAAAATTCGATGCTTAAGCCATATTTTGGAGTCAAATTCTGGCTCTCTGCACGTGTTCGCAGTTTGACATTGCGAATTTTATACCGAAAGTATGCCATTACTTAGAGCAGCGATGGATCACATTTTGCTCAAACCCTCCCTTCAGTTATCAAAATATCCCAATCGTCCCAATTCGGCGCTTTATCCATATTTTAGAGCCAAATTCTGGCTCTCTGCACGGATTCGCAGTTTGACATTGCGAATTTATACCGAAAGTATGCCAATTACTAAGAGCGGCGATGGGTCACATTTTGCACAAACCCCCCTTGCACTTTTTTAAAATATCCCAAACATCCCAAATTCGACGCTTGAGCCTATTTTGGAGCCAAATTCTGGCTCTCTGAACGTATTCGCATTTTGAAATTACGACTTTTTGTTCCGAAATATGCCAATTACTAAGAGCGGCGATGGGTCACATTAAATTATTATTAAATTATTAATTAAATTATTAAATAGATGGGCCTCGTTAAATTAGCGAGTAAGATATTGATTAGAAGAAAAACCCTGTTTTTATTGCATATTTCGACGTTTCAGCCGGATTAGAGCGGTTTTAGCTCTAATCAGACAACTTGCCGTTGCCTCCTACGCATCAGCTCTAATGCAGCTGAAACGTCGAAACATGCAATAAAAACAGGGTTTCTCTCGTGATCAATATATTACACGCTATTTTAACGAAGTACGATTGGTTATTTGAATATATGTAGTGAATTCGTTCACTACATCCGAGAGCGGGGGATTACTCTCGCCGTTTACCCGTTGGAGCTTTCTGTGCCAGAACATTGACGGAGACTGGAGGAGGTCCAACGGGTAAACGGCGGGAGGAAGCCCCCACCCGCATGTAGTGAACGAATTCACTACATATACGATATATATGATGCAAACTCGTATCTAATTGAAAATGCACATTAAATACATTATTTTCAATCAACCATTTGTATGTCGGTAAAGTAGCGAGTAGGACATTGATTAGGAGATGAAACCTTGTTTTGTTTGCATATTTCGAGAGAAATATGCAAACTTTTATGCCCCCTTTTATATGAAAAGATTTCGAGAGAAATCCAAGGAGAGAAACCCCGATTTTATTGCATATTTCGACGTTTCAGCCGCATTAGAGCTGTTTTAGCTCTAATCAGACTCCGCATCAGCTCTAATGCGGCTGAAACTTCGAAATATGCAATAATAACAGGGTTTCTCTCCTAATCAATATCTTACTCGCTATTGTAACGAGGAACGAATTGTTGATTTAAATAATGTATTTAATGTGAACTTGCAATTAATTACGCGTATACATCAGAATTGTCGCATATTTAGTGAATTAATAACAATAAACTGGCAATCCTTAAAAACGTGGTAAATACGACGAGATAGTCCATTATTCGTTCAAATCACACAAATCAATGTGTTTTCATTAGAATTAACTGAAATGTTCCAGATTTTCCGTGTATGTTACAGAAAGAAGATGTACTGCAAAAACAGCTCTAATGCGGCTGAAACGTCGAAATATGCAATAAAATCGGGGTTTCTCTCCTTGGATACGGATTATCAGTTTATTGTTATTAATTTATTACATATGGGACAAATCTGATGTATTCGCGTAATTAATTGCAAATTCACAATAAATACATTATTTTCAATCAACCATTCGTACCTAGTTAAATTAGCGAGTAAGATATTGATTAGGAGAGAAACCCTGTTTTTATTGCATATTTCGACGTTTCAGCTGCATTAGAGCTGATGCGGAGGAGGCAACGGTAACTTTCTGATTAGAGCTAAAAAAGCTCTCATGCGTCCTCCGCATCAGCTCTTATGCTGCTGAAACATCGAAATGTACAATAAAAACAGGGTTTCTCTCCTAATCAATATCTTATTCGCTATTGTAACGAGGTACGAATGGTTGATTGAATATATGTAGTGAATTCGTTCACTACATCCGAGAGAGGGGGCTTACTCCCGCCGTTTACCCATTGGACCTCCTCCAGTCTCCGGCAATGTTCTGGCACAGAGAAAGCTGCATTATTATTGAAAATACATTATTATTGAAAATAATGTATTTAATGTCTATTTGCAATTAAATACGAGTTTGCATCATATATATCGTATATGTAATGAATTCGTTCACTACATGTGAGGGTGGGGGATTACTCCCGCCTTTTACCCGTTGGAGTAAACCATATTTTGGAGACAAATTCTGGGTCAGCACGTATTCGCAGTTTGAAATTACGAATTTTATATCGAAAATGTGCCAATTACTGAGAGCGGCGATGGGTCATTTTGCCCAAACACCCCTAAAGTTTTTAAAATATCCGAAATATCCCAATTTGACCCTTGAGCCATATTTTGGAGCCAAATTCTGGCTCTCTGCACGTATTCGCAGTTTGAAATTACGATTTTTTATACCGAAAATATGCCAATTACTGAAAGCAGCGATGGATCGCATTTTGCTCAAACCCTCCCCTCAGTTTTCAAAATATCCCAAACAACACAAATTCGACGCTTGAACCATATTTTGGAGCCAAATTCTGGCTCTCTGCACGTATTCGCAGTTTGAAATTACGAATTTTTATACAGAAAATATGCCAATTATTGAGAGCAGCGATGGGTCACATTTTGCCCAAACCCACCCTGTAGCATTCAAAATATCCCAAACATCCCAAATTCGTAGCTTGAACCATATTTGGGACACAAATTCTGGCTCTCTGCACATATTCGCAGTTGAAATGATGTATTTTATACCAAAAATATGATAATTTCTGAGAGCGGTGATGGGTCACAATTTGCCCAAACCCCCCTGCAGTTTTAAAATATATCACAAACATCCCAAATTCAACCATTGAGCCATATTTTGGAGCCAAATTCTGGCACTCTGCACGTATTCGCAGTTTGAAATTACGACTTTTTATACCGAAAATATGCCAATTACTGAAAACGGCGATGGATCACATTTTTCCCAAAACCTCAGTGCAGTTTTCAAAATATCCAAACATCCCAAATTCGNTTTTATGCATATTTCGACGTTTCAGCCGCATTAGAGCTGATGCGGAGGAGGCAACGGTAACTTGTCTGATTATAGCTAAAACAGCTCTAATGCGTACCTCCTCCGCATCAGCTCTAATGCGGCTGAAACATCGAAATGTGCAATAAAAACAAGGTTTCTCTCCTAATCAATATCTTACTCGCTAATTTAACGAGGTACGAATGGTTGATTGAAAATATTGTATTTAATGTGAATTTGCAATTAATTACTCGTATACATCAGATTTGTTGCATATGTAATGGATTAATAACACTAAACTTGCAATCCTTAAAAACGTGGGTAAAATGACGAGATAGCCCATTATTCGATCAAATTCACACAAATCAATGTGTTTTCATTAGAATTAACTAAAATGTTCCAGATTTTCCGTGTCTGTTACAGAAAGAAGATGTATTGCAAAAACAGCTCTAATGCGGCTGAAACGTGGAAATATGCAATAAAATCAGGGTTTCTCTCCTTGGATACGGATTGTCAGTTTATTGTTATTAATTCATTACATTTGCGACAAATCTGATGTATACGCGTAATTGATTGCAAATTCATATTAAATACAT
This sequence comes from Procambarus virginalis, assembly GCA_020271785.1. Lineage (NCBI taxonomy): Eukaryota > Metazoa > Arthropoda > Malacostraca > Decapoda > Cambaridae > Procambarus > Procambarus virginalis. Next base: position 39,111 of record WNGS01167065.1, on the reverse strand, counting down.
TATTTCAATCAACGATTAGTACCTCGTTAAATTAGCGAGTAAGATATTGATTAGAAGAAAAACCCTGTTTTTATTGCATATTTCGACGTTTCAGCCGGATTAGAGCGGTTTTAGCTCTAATCAGACAACTTGCCGTTGCCTCCTACGCATCAGCTCTAATGCAGCTGAAACGTCGAAACATGCAATAAAAACAGGGTTTCTCTCATGATCAATATATTACACGCTATTTTAACGAGGTACGATTGGTTAATTGAATATATGTAGTGAATTCGTTCACTACATCCGAGAGCGGGGGATTACTCTCGCCGTTTACCCGTTGGAGCTTTCTGTGCCAGAACATTGACGGAGACTGGAGGAGGTCCAACGGGTAAACGGCGGGAGTAAGCCCCCACCCGCATGTAGTGAACGAATTCACTACATATACGATATATATGATGCAAACTCGTATCTAATTGAAAATGCACATTAAATACATTATTTTCAATCAACCATTTGTATGTCGGTAAAGTAGCGAGTAGGACATTGATTAGGAGAGGAAACCTTGTTTTGTTTGCATATTTCGACGTTTCAGCCGCATTAGAGCTGTTTTAGCTCTAATCAGACTCCGCATCAGCTCTAATGCGGCTGAAACTTCGAAATATGCAATAATAACAGGGTTTCTCTCCTAATCAATATCTTACTCGCTATTGTAACGAGGAACGAATTGTTGATTTAAATAATGTATTTAATGTGAACTTGCAATTAATTACGCGTATACATCAGAATTGTCGCATATTTAGTGATTTAATAACAATAAACTGGCAATCCTTAAAAACGTGGTAAATACGACGAGATAGTCCATTATTCGTTCAAATCACACAAATCAATGTGTTTTCATTAGAATTAACTGAAATGTTCCAGATTTTCCGTGTATGTTACAGAAAGAAGATGTACTGCAAAAACAGCTCTAATGCGGCTGAAACGTCGAAATATGCAATAAAATCGGGGTTTCTCTCCTTGGATACGGATTATCAGTTTATTGTTATTAATTTATTACATATGGGACAAATCTGATGTATTCGCGCAATTAATTGCAAATTCACAATAAATACATTATTTTCAATCAACCATTCGTACCTAGTTAAATTAGCGAGTAAGATATTGATTAGGAGAGAAACCCTGTTTTTATTGCATATTTCGACGTTTCAGCTGCATTAGAGCTGATGCGGAGGAGGCAACGGTAACTTTTCTGATTAGAGCTAAAAAAGCTCTCATGCGTCCTCCGCATCAGCTCTTATGCTGCTGAAACATCGAAATGTACAATAAAAACAGGGTTTCTCTCCTAATCAATATCTTATTCGCTATTGTAACGAGGTACGAATGGTTGATTGAATATATGTAGTGAATTCGTTCACTACATCCGAGAGCGGGGGCTTACTCCCGCCGTTTACCCATTGGACCTCCTCCAGTCTCCGGCAATGTTCTGGCACAGAGAAAGCTGCATTATTATTGAAAATACATTATTATTGAAAATAATGTATTTAATGTGTATTTGCAATTAAATACGAGTTTGCATCATATATATCGTATATGTAATGAATTCGTTCACTACATGTGAGGGTGGGGGATTACTCCCGCCTTTTACCCGTTGGAGTAAACCATATTTTGGAGACAAATTCTGGGTCAGCACGTATTCGCAGTTTGAAATTACGAATTTTATATCGAAAATGTGCCAATTACTGAGAGCGGCGATGGGTCACATTTTGCCCAAACACCCCTAAAGTTTTTAAAATATCCGAAATATCCCAAATTTGACCCTTGAGCCATATTTTGGAGCCAAATTCTGGCTCTCTGCACGTATTCGCAGTTTGAAATTACGATTTTTTATACCGAAAATATGCCAATTACTGAAAGCAGCGATGGATCGCATTTTGCTCAAACCCTCCCCTCAGTTTTCAAAATATCCCAAACAACACAAATTCGACGCTTGAACCATATTTTGGAGCCAAATTCTGGCTCTCTGCACGTATTCGCAGTTTGAAATTACGAATTTTTATACAGAAAATATGCCAATTATTGAGAGCAGCGATGGGTCACATTTTGCCCAAACCCACCCTGTAGCATTCAAAATATCCCAAACATCCCAAATTCGTAGCTTGAGCCATATTTGGGACACAAATTCTGGCTCTCTGCACATATTCGCAGTTTGAAATGATGACATTTTATACCAAAAATATGATAATTACTGAGAGCGGTGATGGGTCACAATTTGCCCAAACCCCCCTGCAGTTTTAAAATATATCACAAACATCCCAAATTCAACCATTGAGCCATATTTTGGAGCCAAATTCTGGCACTCTGCACGTATTCGCAGTTTGAAATTACGACTTTTTATACCGAAAATATGCCAATTACTGAAAACGGCGATGGATCACATTTTTCCCAAAACCTCAGTGCAGTTTTCAAAATATCCCAAACATCCCAAATTCGACGCTTCAGCAATATTTTGGAGCCAAATTCTGGCTCTCTGCACGTATTCGCATTTTGAAATAACGAATTTTATACCGAAAATAGACCAATTACTGAGCGCAGCGATGGGTCACATTTTGCCCAAACCCACCCTGAAGATTTCAAAATATCCCAAACATACAAATTCGAAGATTGAGCCATATTTGAGAGCCAAATTCTGGCTCTCTGCACATATTCGCAGTTTGAAATTACGAATTTTTATACCGAAAATATGCCAATTACTGAGAGCGACGATAGGTCACATTTTGCCCAAACCCCCCTGCAGTTTTAAAATATATCACAAACTTCCCAAATTCGACCCTTGAGCCATATTTTGGAGCCAAATTCTGGCTCTCTGCACGTATTCGCAGTTTGAAATTACTACTTTTTATACCGAAAATATCCCAATTATTTAAATCGGCGATGGATCATATTTAGCCCAAACCCTCCCTTCAGTTTTCAAAATATCCGAAACATCCCAAACTCGACCCTTGAGCCATATTTTGGAGCAAAATTATGGCTCTCTGCACGTATTTGCAATTTGAAATTACGACTTTTTATACCGAAAATATGTTAATTACTGAGAGCAGCGATGGGTCACATTTTGCCCACAAACCCCGCCCTGCAGCTTTCAAAATATTGCAAACATCCAAAATTCGAAACTTGGGCCATATTTTGGAGCCAAATTCTGGCTCTCTGCACATATTCACTGTTTGAAATTACGACTTTTATTCCAAAAAATTGCCAATTAATGAGAGCGGCGATGGGTCACATTTTGGCCAAACCTCTCCTGCAGTTTTCAGAATATTCAAAACATCCCAAATTCGACGCTTGAGCCATATTTTGGAGCCAAATTCTGGCTCTCTGAACGTATTCGCATTTTGAAATTACGAATTTTATACCGAAAATTTGCCAATTAATGAGAGCGGCGATGGGTCACATTTTGACCAAACCAAACCACCTTGCCGTTTTCAAAATATCCCTAACGTCCCAAATTCGACCCTTGAGCCACATTTTGGAGTCAAATTCTGGCTCTCTGCACATATTCGTAGTTTGAAATTACGACATTTTATACCGAAAATATGCCAATTACTGAGAGCCGCGATGGGTCACACTTTGCCCAAACCCCCCTTCAGTTTTCAAAATATACCAAAGATCCTAAATTCGAACCTGAAACCATATTTTGGAGCCAAATTCTGGCTCTCTACACGTATTCGCAGTTAGAAATTACAAATTATTATACCGAAAATATGCCAATTACTCAAAGAGGCGATGGATCACATATTACCCAAGCCCTCCCTGCAGTTTTCAAAATATCCCAAACATCCAAAATTCGAAGCTTGGGCCATATTTTGGAGCCAAATTCTGGCTCTCTGCACATATTCGCAGTTTGAAATTACGAATTTTATACCGAAAATATGCCAATTACTGAGAGCGGCGATGGATCACATTTTGCCCAAATCCCCCTGCAGTTTTCAAAATATCCCAAACATCCCAAATTCGAGCCTTGAACCTTATTTAGGAGCTAAATTCTGGCTCTCTGCACTTATTCGCAGTTTGAAATTACGATTTTTTATACCGAAAATATGTCAATTACTTTAAGCGGCGAAGGATGACATTTTGCCCAAACCCTACCTGCAGTTTTCAAAATATCCCGAACATCACAAATTCGACGCTTGAGCCATATTTCGGAGCCAAATTCTGGCTCTCTGCACATATTCGCAGTTTGAAATTACGAATTTTATACCGAAAATTTGCCAATTAATGAGAGCGGCCATGGATCTCATTTTGCCCAAACCCACCGTGCAGTTTTCAAAATATCCCAAACATCCAAAATTCGACGCTTGAGCCATATTTTGGAGCCAAATTTTCGCTCTCTGCACCTATTCGCAGTTTGAAATTACGATTTTTTATACCGAAAATATGTCAATTACTGAAAGCGACGAAGGATGGCATTTTGCCCAAACCCTCCGTGCAGTTTTCAAAATATCCCGAACATCACAAATTCGACGCTTGAGCCATATTTTGGAGCCAAATTATGGCTCTCTACACGTATTCGCAATTTGAAATTACGACTTTTTATACAGAAAATTTGTTAATTACTGAGAGCGTCGATGGGTCCCATTTTGCCCAAACCCCCCCTGCAGTATTCAAAATATCCCGAACATCACAAATTCGACGCTTGAGCCATATTTTGGAGCCAAATTCTGGCTCTCTGCACGTGTTCGCAGTTTGAAATTACTACTTTTAATACCGATAATATGCCAATTAATGTGAGCTGCGATGGGTCACATTTTGCCCCCCCCCCCTGCAGTTTTCAAAATATCCAAAACATCCAAAATTCGACGCCTTAGCTATATTTTGGAGCCAAATTCTGGCTCTCTGCACGTATTTGCAGTTTGAAATTACGAATTTTATACGGAAAATATGCCAATTACTGAAAGCGGCGATGGATCACATTTCACTCAAACCCTCCCTTCAGATATCAAAATATCCCAAACATCCAAAATTCGACGCTTGAGCCATATTTTGGAGCCAAATTCTCGCTCTCTGCACCTATTCGCAGTTTGAAATTACGATTTTTTATACCGAAAATATGTCAATTACTGAAAGCGACGAAGGATGGCATTTTGCCCAAACCCTCCGTGCAGTTTTCAAAATATCCCGAACATCACAAATTCGACGCTTGAGCCATATTTTGGAGCCAAATTATGGCTCTCTACACGTATTCGCAATTTGAAATTACGACTTCTTATACCGTAAATATGCCAATTACTGAAAACGTCGGTGGATCACATTTTGCCCAAACCCTCCCTGCAGTTTTCAAAATATCCCAAGCATCCAAAATTCGACGCTTTGGCCATATTTTGAGACCAAATTCTGGCTCTCTGCACATATTCGCAGTTTGAAATTACGACTTTTATACCGAAAATTTGCCAATTAATGTGAGCTGCGATGGGTCACATTTTGCCCCCCCCCCCTGCAGTTTTCAAAATATCCCAAACATCCAAAATTCGACGCCTTAGCTATATTTTGGAGCCAAATTCTGGCTCTCTGCACGTATTTGCAGTTTGAAATTACGAATTTTATACGGAAAATATGCCAATTACTGAAAGCGGCGATGGATCACATTTCACTCAAACCCTCCCTTCAGATATCAAAATATCCCAATCATCTCGAATTCGGCGCGTTAGCCATATTTTAGAGCCAAATTCTGTCTCTCTGCACGTATTCACAGTTTGAAATTGCGAGTTTTATTCCGAAATATGCCAATTACTGAGAGCGGCGGTGGGTCACATTTTGCTCAAAACCCCCTGCAGTTTTTAAAAATATCCCAACATCCAAAATTCGACGATTGAGCCATATTTTGTAGCCAAATTCTGGCTCTCTGCACGTATTCGGTGTTTGAAATTACGACTTCTTATACCGTAAATATGCCAATTACTGAAAGCGGCGTGATTTGCGATGGGTCACATTTTGCACAAACCCACCTGCAGTTTTAAAATATATCACAAACATACAAAATTCGACCCTTGAACCATATTTGGAAGAAAATTTTGGATCTCTGCACGTATTCGCAGTTTGAAATTACGTATTTTATACCGAAAATGTGCAATTACTGAAGCGGCGATGGGTCATCTTTTGCCAAAACCCCTGAGTTTTAAATATCCGAAACATCCCAAATTGACCCTTGAGCCATATTTTGGAGCCAAATTCTGGCTCTCTGCACGTATTCGCAGTTTGAAATTACGATTTTTATACCGAAAATATGCCAATTACTGAGAGCAGCGATGGGCATATTTTCGCTCAAACCCTCCCTCAGTTTAAAATATCCCAAACATCACAAATATTCGACCTTGAACCATATTTTGGAGCCAAATTCTGGCTCTCTGCACGTATTCGCAGTTTGAAATTACGACTTTTTATACGAAAATATGCCAATTACTGAGAGCGACGATGGGTCACATTTTTCCCAACCCCCCTGAGTTTTCAAATATCCAAACATCCCAAATTCGACCTTGAGATATTTGGAGCCAAATTCTGGCTCTCTCACTATATTCGCAGTTGAAATATACTTTTTATACCGAAAATATGCCAATTATCTGAAAGAGCGATGGGATCCATTTTGCCAAACCCCTGCAGTTTTCAAAATATCCAAACATCCCAAATTCGACCTTGAGCCATATTTTGGAGCCAAATTCTGGCTCTCTGCACGTATTCGCAGTTTTAAATTACGAGATTTTTATACGAAAAATGCCAATTACTGAGAGCGCGATGGGTCCATTTGCCCAAACCCCCTTGCAGTTTCAAAATATCCCAAATCCCAAATTCGAACTTTGAACATATTTGGAGCCAAATTCTGGCTCTCTGCACGTATTCGCAGTTTGAAATTACGACTTTTTTTATACCAAAAATTGCCAATTACTGAAACAGCGATGGATCACATTTGCCCAAACCCCTCATGCAGTTTTCAAATATCCCAACATCCCAAATTCGACGCTTGAGCCATATTTTGAGCCAAATTCTGGCTCTCTGCACGTATTCGCTTTTGAAATACGAATTTTTATACCGAAAATTGCCAATTACTGAGAGCGGGCGATGGGTCACATTTTGCCCAAACCCCCCTGGTTTCAAAATATCCCAAACATCACAAATTCGAGATTGAGCCATATTTTGAGAAATTCTGTCTCTGCACGTATTCGCAGTTTGAAATTACAACTTTTTATACCGAAAATATGCCAATTACTGAGAGCGAATGGTCACATTTTGCCCAACCCCTCCTGCAGTTTTAAAATATATCACAAACATCCCAAATTCACCCTTGAACCATATTTAGAAGAACTCTTGTATATATGAATAACATAAAATAATAATACACAAAGACATTCAATACATAAATTTTAATCTGTCCTTCTCAGACAGGGTAAGAGATCTCTATTATATGTGATATAATTGGTTATTGAATACTCAACCACAATAATGTGATTAACAACCGTTCACAAAGGTAATTCACAATTTAACCAGCATATATAGATATATATATTATATATATATATATATATCTATATATATATATATATATATATATATATATATATATATATATATTCGGAAGTCAGTCAAAATGGCACTTTCTTACACAACAATGTCCAAGGAAATACAAGTTTTCTCTTTCACAAAGTTGACACATGGTGTATTCGACACTTTCACAAAGTTGACACAAGGTGTATTCGACACTTCCACAAAGTTGACACACATGGTGTATCTGACACTGGAGTTTTGAGAAAGCTGTATCGCATTGTCGAGTTCATGTTTTATTAGTGTCGTCCTCGCTGAACTTTTAGACCTTTCTGAACTTTGTTAGGTCAATAGTTATTTTCATCAGACATTCGCTTCATTATTCTGTTTGTCACTGCTAATGAAACACCAATATTAATTGTTATTTCTGATCTATTACAACAGGCTGTCTTTGCAAGCATGTCAACAGTAGCATGCATTGCAATGGCAACATATGATGCTATCAAATAGAATTGAATCCTCAAATCTATTTCTTTAGCAGCTAAAACATTCATTTGAATATCACAGACTGTTATTTTCTGAGCGTTGCAATGTGCGTTCAATGCCAGAAGAAATTATATACTGCAAGTCGCAGTATATAATTGCACTACCCCATGTCTTTTAACAATGTCCCACTTGTCGACACACTTCATGGCTGTCTATACAAGAGAAAATTGTTTAAATATATTACATGCGCATCCGGTACATCTTCCACGTTCTTCTATAGAGAGGCGATGAGTCACAATTAATAACGTGGCTAAAGTATGTTGACCAGGCGAAGAGTCACAATAACGTGGCTAAAGTATGTTGACCAGACCACATACTAGAAGGTGAAGGGACGACGACGTTTCGGTCCGTCCTGGACCATTCTCAAGTCGATTGTGTCACAATCGACAATCACAATCACATTCTCACAATCGACTTGAGAATGGTCCAGGACGGACCGAAACGTCGTCGTCCCTTCATCTTCTAATGTGTGGTCTGGTCAACATTCTTCTATAGAGTCGCTAGTGTAGCACTGATACACATCGTTACCCCAAAACTTGAGCACTCTCCGTGATGATTTCTATTGATAAACATTGCAATAATATAGAGTATTCACTATATTTCTTGACTGCATTTACCAAACCAACGGATTGATCCCAATTACCTATATTTGAATGATTGATAATTGACATGGGATACATATTTAACATTTTGATGGGACTGGCCACCTTATAAAGCCAAAATGCTAAATCAACTTCTTTCTTCTATAAACTTCATAATAGAGAGTAATATATAAATAGCCAATTTAAAATTTCATATGGTGATGAGAGTTACTGAACGCCTTCGCGCCGAAAACTGCACTCTTGGACAATATTCTCTCACTTATGGTAGGTAATTTGAACTGAGCTCTCATATTGACTATTCTCGTGGACCCTCGAGCCTCCAGGATAACTTGCATAGCTTCATTTGGCAAAGTTTCATGGTTTTTTTAGTTAGTTTTTTGTATACAGTGGAGAGGGGAAAAGGAAGAAGTGAGGGAAGGCCGGAGGGAGAGAAAAGAGAGAGAGAGAGAGAGATGAGAGAGAAAATGAGAGAGAGAGAGAGAGAGAGAGAGAGAGAGAGCGAGAGAGAGAGAGAGAGAGAGACGAGCGAGAGAGAGAGCGAAAATGATAGATATAGATCAGCTCGATAGTCTGTGTGTGTGTGTCTGTGTGTTGGTGTGTGGTGTGTGTGTGTGTGTGTGTGTGTGTTGTGTGTGTGTGTGTTGGTGTTGTGTGTGTGTGTGTGTGTGTTGTGTGTGTGTTTTTACCAGTACACAGTCAACCGTTGCCTGCTGACTGGCGAGATTCAAGCACTCTGTTGTGGGTAGCATATAGATCAAAGTCAATTATAATAATAGGGGAGACTTCATTAAATCTAACAGTCTCCTGTCCCCGACAAAGCAAAACAGAACTGATAACTAAACCATCAAATTTATACACAAAAAAAAGCTCTACTGAGAAAAGCTGGAAAAGCCTGACTAAACACGTAGGATAAACAAAAGGCCGACACAAGACGTAAGGTATTCCAGACAGCATCTGGAATACAATACTTGGTGAGTCCAACGATTGCATGCTCTCATAACTGTTAAATTAAACAAACACATGATGCAGTGATATTTGGAGGCCGTGTCTAGTAAAGTGATTAGATCAGACACCAACCTTGATCTGAAAGCGTATTACGGTTCAAATAATAGTCTACTGGTGAACCTTTGTCCTAAATCTAGAGAATATTTCAAGTTAACTTTATTTTATTATAAATCGTTGGTTTAAAATTCTATGGTTAACTCGTTTTTTTTTAAAGGGAATGAAGAATTGGTTTTTGTGTAAATGAAATCCTAGGAGATAGCCAAATAGTTTTGAATTTACTTCATGATTGAGAATAATACACCGAATTATAACCAAACATAACGAAACTTAACCTAACCTAACCTAAACTAACAAACTATGAATAGGGAGTAAATAATAGAACTAATTACATAGTGTGGTTCAAGTGATTACCTCCAGGGGACCTGCTTCCTGAAGACAGGTTGATTGTCTTATAGTCTGATTATGAACGTGATACAGCTCTCATATTTTCTGGCAAGGTATGATTCTTCTTTTTGTATACAGCTCAATGAAGACATTCTCTCTCTCTCTCTCTCTCTCGCTCTCTCTCTCTCTCTCTCTCTCTCTCTCTCTCTCTACTCTCAGTCAAAGGAAAAAATTAATCTCTATTTCATTCCAAAAACCAAAATATTTTCTTCTTTTTCGCTGTCAAAAGATCATTGTCTCTCTCTCTCTCAAAGGAACCCTTGCACACCTCTCCCACGCCAGCGGTCGACTGATCCCCACACCCCACAAAACCCACCACGCCAAGACGCTTGGATAAGTCCCTCTACTGGCTGAGATTCTCTTCATCCCACCACCCTCGTGTCTACAAAACTCACACAGCTCCATTTCCAAATGTTTTCTTTTACAAAGAGCGTCCATAGATAGCTCCGAGCTGCCCAAGAACTTAACAATACATTTATAATGATAGGACCCGGCCACAGCCTAGAGGGTCAGAGAGGAAAGACAGTGTTGTTGTATTGATTTAAGGACGACGACGATCGTCCACCTGAAAGATCCGACCAGAAACACTAAACAAAATATAATTTACCGTAGTTACCCGTTCAAAAAACACAGCGAGATCGTTCGGGATATTGATAAAAACGGCGAGTTGTAGCACAGAACAATGATTTTTAAAGGGGGGATGTCTCTGACGTAGAGGGGTGGTTGCTAGGGCCTCCTGACGCAGGAAAGCTGGCTGATGCGTCAGGACTCATAACAATTAGGACTCAATAGACCACATTCCCTGACTCAGGGATGTGGTTGTTGGGTCCTGCATGGTGACTCAGAGCCAGACCTCACTAAAAGGACTCGCGGCCCCCAGACGGAAGCCAGACCGCACTGACAGACAGACAGACCTATCATAACAGTGTCGTATTTTCATTCACAACTTGATATGAATTGGTACGAGCTGCGATGACGTCACAAGCGCCATCTTGGCCCTCGGGAGAGCCATCAATCACAGCCAGGCTTCGTCTTTTGGGGGAGGGTGGGGGGTGGAAGGGGGGGAATTGTACGGGAATGTAGGAGGGGTGTTAGCCAGGTTATGAGTTTGGGAACGAAGTTATGGAAAAGGCTTTATGGGGACATAGGGACTCTGGGGGTCCCTAAGGGAACAGGTGTTAAGGATACTACTATTGTATTTAGAGGCATACATACTATTGTATTTAGTGTCAGGGAACAGATCTTTTTTGGGGACTAGTCTTTGGAGGCAGACATTTGAAGACATGCCTTTTAAGAGAACGTAATGCCCTTGTAAAAAAAAAGGTTTTTGTAGTTACTTTCTAAATGTAACCGTTGGAGATACTTTTAATTAAGACTAAAGACTGACTCTTGGATGGAACATTCTTTTTTTAGAAACATTGTTGGAAGGATTTCTTTCAAAGATTTTCTTCTGAGGAAACGTCTCATCCTAGACTAGTTTCTAATCGATCACAATTTGTTGGGTCTCTCTCTCTCTCTTCCTCTCCTCCTCTCTTCCTCTCTCCTCGTCTCTCTCTCTCTGCGTCTCTCCTCTCTCTCGCTCCTCCTGCATCTCCTCTCCTCTCTCTCCTCTCTCTCCCTCTCTCTCCCAGTCCTCTCTCTCTCCTCTCTTTCCCGCCAATCACTTTTATACCCAATTACTACTGGGTGAACAGGTGAGAACAGTTGAGGATTGGTTCCCAATCAATCAAATCCTCCCTGGATTTTGTTACGGGGTGAGTGAGTGAGTATATATGATGTGTGGGTGAGTGTTTGTTTATATATGTATATATAGCTATAGCTATATATATTCTATATATATATATATATATGATATTAATATAATATAATATATATATAATAATACATATATTTAAATGGCCTGCCCAAAGCTATATATGAAAACAGGCCAGTTAGTGCTTGTTCAATATATCCTATTCATTGAACAACACAGGAATATTAACGGTAAACTACTGCTGGGTGTCTAAATGGTGCCACGATTGCTGGCAACAACCACGACCATGGCACCATAATGGCACCCGTAACTATGTGGAATAATGTCGGGCCACCACAACCATGAGCCACCATAAACTCGACACAAGTTGCGTTCAAATCTAGCAAAATTCTATCACTCTAATATATATTCCTCCCTTCCCTCCCTCCTGTTCTTCCTCCTGTCCTTCCTTGCTCGTATACCCCCCCCCCTTACCTAGTCTCTCTCTCTCCTCGTATATCCCCCCTCCCTTCATCCTCCCTCCATGCCATTATAATCCTCCTATCCTAGCTCGTATAGAACCCATTCCTCCTCTTCTGAATAAAACAATTTAAAAAAAAATGATGTTCGAACATTTCTCTAACAGGTCTTCGCTGACGACCCTCTATTCGATATTTCAAATTGAGAAAATATGCATTTTGAATGCAATACCTTGCAATACCCAGTTGTGTGTTGATCATTCCTGAGGTTAATTGCCAGCCTGATCTCAAGTTGTGCTTGTCCAAGCTGCAACGGCCTGTGATGTGTGAAGAAGGGGTGGAGTGTTTGATCTTGTGTA
>WNGS01167065.1:0-26413 GCA_020271785.1 Procambarus virginalis | reverse complement strand
CCCCTCCCATTACCCCTTTTTGAGTAGGCTAGATAGGCCATTATATTCACTTATATATGTGGATACTAGGATAATTAAGGATTTAGTATCAGCAAAATGGCTGCAGGGCAGCTTAGTGTCCAGGAACTGTCAGATGAGGACGTCGTTGTGAATTATGTGGTACTGGCCAAGCGACAGTGACCAGATAGAGGAAGCTCGACGTGGTAGAAAGACGGCCCTTCTGTGACGAACGAAGAATGTGTGTTACTCCTGTCTATCTGACCCTAAGTTTGAAGGAGCCTGGAGAAGTGGAGAGATGAGTTGCTGACAATCTCAGAGTTATTATTATTATTTTCATTTCCTGTGTCACTCATTAGTCCTATAGTGTGAATATTATTCTATCAGTGAAATTCACAACATTTTAGTTATGTGTTTGAGTGTGGCTCCATTGTATTATTTAATTATATATTTCTCTATTGAAGCATACCCGAGGGTCACCATAGTACCATTTAGGGGACATCACGTTCCCTATAGAAATTTATCTCAATTGTCTTGGGAGTAGCAACACACTGGCTACAAACAATATAATATATACACCCTGAACTGCAATTGCTGGGGTCTTGCAGTATAATAACCAGCTGGCGACCTTGTTGAGGAAAAGATAGAAAGAACGAGGCGGGAAAGGGAGTTCCTGCAACCCTTTGTCCGGAAGGCAAGACTCAGGGAGGCTCATTGTTATAAGGTTAAGCCCGGTCTTCCTTCACTCCTCACGGGTCGCTAGGCACAGGATACATGTCGCGCTTTAGAATAAGTTTTCACCCAGTGGTTTGTAATGAGGGTTCCAGGGTGAGTCACCCTTCAGTGGTGGAAGCAAAGACACTGGGAGCGTGGGCACTGTTGGTCCTCTCCTGTGGGACCAGGTAGACCATCTCAATCAATCTAATTGATTGAGATGTGTCTACAATCTGATCAGATCTACCAATCTACGACAAATGACAATTCCTGAAATGCTCAGCCCCTCCGACTCCCGGTGAACCCCGGGAGTCGGACATCACGGGGACATGAGTTATTCTGCCTTTCGAAGCCCCTAGCCGCCGAGGTGCTACAGCCCAGAGCCCCGGCCTACATGCCCCCCGTGACAATACATAATCTTCTTTCTGTAACATACACGGAAAATCTGTACATTTCAGTTAATTCTAATAAAACACATTGATTGTGTGATTTGAAGGAATAATGGACTATCTCGTCTTTTTCCCTACGGACGTTTTTAAGGATTGCCAGTTTATTGTTATTAATCATTACATATGCGACAAATCTGATGTATACGCGTAATTAATTGCAAATTCACATTAAATACATTATTTTCAATCAACCATTCGTACCACGTTACAATAGCGACTGAGATATTGATTAGGAGAGAAGCACTGTTTTTATTGCATATTTCGACGTTCCAGCCGCATTAGAGCTGATGCGGAGGAGGCAACGGCAACTTGTCTGATTTAGCTAAAACAGCTCTAATGCGTACCTCGTTCGCATCAGCTCTAATGCGCTGAAACATCGAAATGTGCAATAAAACAAGGTTTCTCTCCTAATCAATATCTTACTCGCTAATTTAACGAGGTACGAATGGTTGATTGAAAATATTGTATTTAATGTGAATTTGCAATTAATTACGCGTATACATCAGATTTGTTGCATATGTAATGAATTAATAACAATAAACTGGCAATCCTTAAAAACGTGGGAAAAATGACGAGATAGCCATTATTCGACAATTCACACAATCATGAGTGTTCATTAGAATTAACTAAAATGTTCCAATTTTCCGTGTATTTACAGAAAGAAATATATTGCAAAACACTCTAATGCGGCTGAAACGTGGAAATATGCAATAAAATCAGGGTTTCTCTCCTTGATACGGATTGTCAGTTTATTGTTATTAATTCATTACATGCGACAAATCTGATGTATACGCGTAATTGATTGCAAATTCACATTAAATACATTATTTCAATCAACGTTAGTACCTCGTTAAATTAGCGAGTAGATATTGATTAGAAGAGAAACCCTGTTTTTATTGCATATTTCGACGTTTCAGCCGCATTAGAGCTGTTTTAGCTCTAATCGGACAAGTTGCCGTTGCCTCCTTCGCATCAGCTGTAATGCGGCTGAAACTTCGAAATATGCAATAATAACAGGGTTTCTCTCCTAATCAATATCTTACTCGCTATTGTAACGAGGTACGAATGGTTGATGTAAATAATGTATTTAATGTGAACTTGCAATTAATTATACGTATACATCAGATTTGTCGCATATGTAGTGATTTAATAACAATAAACTGACAATCCTTAAAAACGCGGTAAATACGACGAGATAGTCCATTATTCGTTCAAATCACACAAATCAATGTGTTTTCATTAGAATTAACTGAAATGTTCCAGATTTTCCGTGTTTGTTACAGAAAGAAGATGTACTGCAAAAACAGCTCTAATGCGGCAGAAACGTCGAAATATGCAATAAAATCAGGGTTTCTCTCCTTGGATACGGATTGTCAGTTTATTGTTATTAATTTATTACATATGCGACAAATCTGATGTATTCGCGTAATTAATTGCAAATTCACAATAAATACATTATTTTCAATCAACCATTCGTACCTAGTTAAATTAGCGAGTAAGATATTGATTAGGAGAGAAACCCTGTTTTTATTGCATATTTCGACGTTTCAGCTGCATTAGAGCTGATGCGGAGGAGGCAACGGTAACTTGTCTGATTAGAGCTAAAACAGCTCTAATGCGTACCTCCTCCGCATCAGCTCTTATGCGGCTGAAACATCGAAATGTACAATAAAAACAGGGTTTCTCTCCTAATCAATATCTTAGTCGCTATTGTAACGAGGTACGAATGGTTGATTGAATATATGTAGTGAATTCGTTCACTACATCCGAGAGCGGGGTCTTACTCCCGCCGTTTACCCATTGGACCTCCTACGGCAATGTTCTGGCACAGAGAAAGCTGCATTATTATTGAAAATACATTATTATTGAAAATAATGTATTTAATGTGTATTTGCAATTAAATACGAGTTTGCATCATATATATCGTATATGTAATGAATTCGTTCACTACATGTGAGAGTGGGGGATTACTCCCGCCTTTTACCCGTTGGAGTAAACCATATATTGGAGACAAATTCTGGGTCAGCACGTATTCGCAGTTTGAAATTACGTATTTTATACCGAAAATGTACCAATTACTGAGAGCGGCGATGGGTCACATTTTGCCCAAACACCCCTGAAGTTTTTAAAATATCCGAAATATCCCAAATTTGACCCTTGAGCCATATTTTGGAGCCAAATTCTGGCTCTCTGCACGTATTCGCAGTTTGAAATTACGATTTTTTATACCGAAAATATGCCAATTACTGAAAGCAGCGATGGGTCGCATTTTGCTCAAACCCTCCCCTCAGTTTTCAAAATATCCCAAACAACACAAATTCGACGCTTGAACCATATTTTGGAGCCAAATTCTGGCTCTCTGCACGTATTCGCAGTTTGAAATTACGAATTTTTATACAGAAAATATGCCAATTATTGAGAGCAGCGATGGGTCACATTTTGCCCAAACCCACCCTGTAGCTTTCAAAATATCCCAAACATCCCAAATTCGTAGCTTGAGCCATATTTGGGACACAAATTCTGGCTCTCTGCACATATTCGCAGTTTGAAATGATGACATTTTATACCAAAAATATGATAATTACTGAGAGCGGTGATGGGTCACAATTTGCCTAAACCCCCCTGCAGTTTTAAAATATATCACAAACATCCCAAATTCGACCATTGAGCCATATTTTGGAGCCAAATTCTGGCTCTCTGTATGTATTCGCAGTTTTAAATTAAGATTTTTATACCGAAAATATGCCAATTACTGAAAGCGGCGATGGATCACATTTAGCCCACACCCTCCCTGCAGTTTTCAAAATATCCCAAACATCCCAAATGCGACGCTTGAACCATATTTTGGAGCCAAATTCTGGCTCTCTGCACGTATTCGCAGTTTGAAATTACGACTTTTTATACCGAAAATATGCCAATTACTGAAAACGGCGATGGATCACATTTTTCCCAAAACCTCAGTGCAGTTTTCAAAATATCCCAAACATCCCAAATTCGACGCTTCAGCAATATTTTGGAGCCAAATTCTGGCTCTCTGCACGTATTCGCATTTTGAAATAACGAATTTTATACCGAAAATAGACTAATTACTGAGCGCAGCGATGGGTCACATTTTGCCCAAACCCACCCTGAAGATTTCAAAATATCCCAAACATACAAAATTCGAAGATTGAGCCATATTTGAGAGCCAAATTCTGGCTCTCTGCACATATTCGCAGTTTGAAATTACGAATTTTTATACCGAAAATATGCCAATTACTGAGAGCGACGATAGGTCACATTTTGCCCAAACCCCCCTGCAGTTTTAAAATATATCACAAACTTCCCAAATTCGACCCTTGAGCCATGTTTTGGAGCCAAATTCTGGCTCTCTGCACGTATTCGCAGTTTGAAATTACGACTTTTATACCGAAAATATCCAAATTATTTAAATCGGCGATGGATCATATTTAGGCCAAACCCTCCCTTCAGTTTTCAAAATAACCGAAACATCCCAAACTCGACCCTTGAGCCATATTTTGGAGCAAAATTATGGCTCTCTGCACGTATTTGCAATTTGAAAATACGACTTTTTATACCGAAAATATGTTAATTACTGAGAGCAGCGATGGGTCACATTTTGCCCACAAACCCCCCGCAACTGCAGCTTTCAAAATATTGCAAACATCCCAAATTCGACGCTTGAGCCATATTTTGGAGCCAAATTCTGGCTCTCTGAACGTATTCGCATTTTGAAATTACGAATTTTTATTCCGNTCTCCTTTTGTTTTGCTATATTTTCACCATGTTCCGCTTACAAGCTTTCATAGCAAATCCAGAAGTGAAATAGGGACCTTACGTCAGCTAAGAGGGTCGATTTGTTAACTCTTGCACATGAGTATCACTTAGAAGTTCCTGATGGAGCCAACAAATTTGCCATTAATAATATGATACTGGATCACCTTGCTGAGGAAGATATTATAGATTCTTCTACTCATGAACAGTACATTATTTCAGATAAAGATGACTTGAGAGCGATAAAGCTCAAATTGGAACTTGCAAGATCGAGCTACAGCAACAACAAAAAGCAGCTGCAATCAAGAGCGTGAAGCTGCCCTCAGAAAGGAAGAACAAACGCGTGAAGCTGCAATCAGAGAGCGTGAAGCTGCCCTCAGAAAGGAAGAAGCTGCCATCCGGAAGGAGAAAGTGAAAGGGAGGCCCTACTCCTCAAAGGACAGCAAGAACGTGAGTTGGCCTTATACAACAGCGACTAGAGATACAACGGGAACACGACCAACGACAGGCAGAAGCAGCTCTAAATGTCGTGACCGAGAACTCACGAGGGACGCTGCACACCAAGCTCAACTCCAACAAGCGGCAGCTAGTCTTCCTCCCAGTTTCAATATCTCCCATGCAAGTAAGTTAATGCCCCCGTTCCTCGAAACGGAGGTTGATGTGTTCTTTACCACTTTTGAGACCCTTGCTGTTCAACTTAATTGGCCTGACGACCAATGGGCTACCCTTCTCAGAGTACATTTAACAGGTAGAGCAGCAGTCACACTCAGCACTTTGGCTTCGGAAAACGACTACACCACCCTGAAACAAGCTGTGTTGGACGCCTACCTTCTCTCCACCGAAAGCTATCGACGAAAGTTTCGTGACTACGTCAAGGCAAGTACCACCACCTTCTTAGAATTTGCTAACACCAAACAAAGATATTTCATGAAATGGCTGGAGGCAGCACATGTCTCTACTTTTTCAGAACTTGTCAACCTCATACTGGTTGAAGAATTTTTGAGACGTGTACCTCCTCCTGTCCGCCTATACTTAGCAGACAAGGAAGAGACGGATTAGTGAAGTGTGCGAAGTCAGCTGACACTTACAGCCTCATCCACCGGCTGACTCCAGATCCTACCAGAAAGAAGTCTTGGTACAGTTACGAGAAAGCGAGCCCAGATCAAGGTACCTCTCAACTGTACTGCAGGTATTGTCGATTATATGGACACACCATTGACAAATGTGGTAAGTCCCAATTTAAAGGTAACGTCGAACCCCCTAAGTCTAAAACTACTCACCCTAAGTCCGGTAAGCCTGTAATGAATGTTGGTGTTCATGCTAATGATCTCTCTCTCTTTACCAAGCATCTATATCCAGGAACTATCTCTACCCACGGTTCAGATTCAGAGGGACGTTTCGGACTTAAGATCCTACGGGACACAGCGGCTCTACAATCGATCGTTTTGAAATCGGCTGTGCCCAACGTCGCCTACACAGGAGAGACTGTGTTCATCACTGACCTTACTGCTACAACTCCTTATCCACTTGCCCGAGTTTACCTGGATTGTCCCTTCGTGACCGGTGAAGTCCAAGTCGCCGTCAGGGAAAAGCCTTTTCCCATGCCTGGAGTGCAACTTCTCCTGGGCAACGACTTGGCAGAAGACCAACAACCAAACAACCTGATCGTCAAGGACATATCCAAGGTAAGCAACTCTGTGGTGGATAACCCGATTTTTGAACATTCCCAGTAAAGGTTCAAGAGAGTGATGAAGGTTCTCCTCCTGTTATGGTGACCACCCGTGCTCAAGCTGCACGTCCACAGCCAGCCGACTCTACTGCTACCGCTGTCCCTCAGGACCCTTCGAAACTACCCCCTAACCTGACCGCGGTGGAGTTCCGTAAGTTACAGAGAGATGATCTTACATTGACACCATTATTCTTTCAGGCTGAAACCCAATCCGACAGTGTTCCTGGGTTCTTTATGGAGAACGAAATACTCTATCGCAGGTATAGACCCAGTAAACTGAAGGACGAGGACGATTGGGCAAACGTTGAACAACTAGTGATTCCCACCAGCCTGCGGCCCACGATTCTACACCTGGCCCACGGCGCTTTGTCACACTATGGGTTCAACAAGACTTACCATGGAATTCGACAAGACTACTACTGGCCAGGTATGGTAAACGACGTCAAAAATATGTCAAATTATGCCACGTGTGTCAGTTAGCCGGGAAACCGAACGTTTCCATTCCCAGAGCACCACTGATACCCATCCAGGTGCCTGAGGAACCGTTCCACAAGCTCATTATCGACTGCGTTGGTCCTTTGCCTCGGACCAGTGCAGGCAACGCATATATCTTAACCATCCTGTGTCCTACCACCAGATTTCCGATAGCAGTTCCAGTAAAAAATATTACAGCTGCTACAGTGGTGAAGAATCTACTGAAAATCTTCACCCAGTATGGATTTCCGAGGGAGATTCAGAGCGACTGTGGTACCAACTTCACCAGTGATCTCTTCAAACGGACTCTGGAGGAGTTCAACATCAAACAGGTACTGTCCAGCCCCTATCATCCTGCTTCACAGGGTTCTCTCGAGCGTAGTCATCAAACCATCAAGGCACTCTTAAAAAAGTTCTGTAATGAGACCTCAAAGGATTGGGATAGGCAAATTGATCTCATCATGTGTATTTTCAGAAGTCTTCCCAACGAGTCACTAGGAGTATCTCCTTATGAGATGCTCTACGGACGTAAGTGCCGTACACCTCTCAAGGCTTTCAAGGATTCTCTACGTGATGACACCTTCAGTGAGCATCAGAGTGTGCCCCAGTATCTCCAAAATCTCCGACACATTCTAGAGAGGGTCCATTCCTTTGCCAGCAACAACCTACAGAAAGCCCAGGAGAGGATGAAGACTCGTTACGACCAGCACTGTAAAGTAAGGAAGTTTACACCAGGAGACTTAGTGCTTGCCTATTTCCCTATCCCAGGTTCTCCTTTACAGAACAGGTTCTCAGGACCCTACCGTGTTAAGGAGTGCCGGAACAACTTCAACTACGTTCTCGAGACCCCCGATAGGCGGCGGAAGACCCAGCTGTGCCACATTAATTTACTCAAGCCCTACCATGGGGTTCCTCCCACTGTGTTAACCAATTTCACCTCATTTACAGGTCCATACAGCCACAGTGAGACCTTCCCTGCTTCTCCTTCCGAGAGCACTGACACTGAGACAGCGCTCTCTAACTCGGAAATCCTTACTAACCTTCAACATCATTTTCAGGACGATAATAGTGCTCCACTAATCAAACTCGTCAGAGAATATCAAGAGTTGTTTCGAGATGACCCCCAAGAGTGTACTGTAACTCGCACGACATCCAACTGCTACCTGACACCCAGCCGATTCGCCAACCATTCTACCGAATCAGCCCGAGCAAAACGGAAGTCATGCGGGCTGAGGTACAGTATCTCTTGGACCATGGACTGGCTACCCCCTGTGAGTCCCCCTGGGCCTCACCATGCATCCTGGTACCCAAACCTCACGGCAAAATCCGTCTGTGTACGGATTATAGGAAGTTGAACCAGGTCACAGTGAAGGACGCCTACCCAATACCCAGGGTAGACGACATTTTGGATGCCATTGGTAATGCCCGCTACCTGTCTCAGGTAGACCTACTAAAGGGCTACTACCAGGTGAGTTTAACGGAGCGAGCTAAGGTACTGTCCGCCTTTATAACCCCGTTTGGTCTCTACAGGTACAATCGCCTTCCCTTTGGACTCTGCAATGCCCCAGCCACCTTTCAGAGAGCTGTCAACCGCGTCATCCAGGGCTTGGAAAACACCTATGCCTATTTGGACGACATTGTAGTAGCATCCAACACCTGGAGCGAACACCTGCTCCAGCTACAACGATTGTTCTACAAGCTCCTGAAAGCCGGCCTCACCATCAATTTGGGCAAGTCCACCTTCGCGAAAGGTAAAGTGCGGTACCTGGGTCATGTTATAGGGAGTGGCAACCTGGCTCCGTTAAACATTCACATTCAAGCAATCCAACAGTATCCACAGCCTACTACCAGGAAGCAGCTCCTGCGCTTCCTTGGTCTTGCTTCCTATTACCGTAGGTTTGTGAAGAATTTTAGCACTGTTGCAACCCCATTAATCACCTTAACCAACCAGTCCCAAGCAACGGTATAATTGGACCAGAGAGCAAACCGTTGCATTCGAACAACTCAAATTCCTCCTCTGTTCTAATCCCATTCTCGCCTCACCAGATATCAAGAAGCCTTTCATCCTCCATGTCGACGCCAGTGGTACCGGCATCGGAAGTGTCTTAATGCAGCAGCGAGGCGAGGAGGTTCTACCTGTCAGCTACTACAGTTGCAAGTTGAAGCCTCATCAGAAAAACTACAGTACTATAGAGAAGGAACTCCTGTCCATCGTCCTGAGCTTACAACACTTTGCACCATATCTGCACGGTGCTAGGTCCACTACCATCTATTCGGACCACAACCCTCTGAGATTTTTACATCAAGCCCAATTTAATAACCAACGTCTGCTGCGATGGGCTTTATATCTTCAAGGCTTCAACTTAAAGATCTGCTACATCAAGGGGCCTGATAACATCATCGCTGATGCCCTCTCCAGAGTGCATGAGGTAGAGGCAGCTCCACCTCCCACTCTACCTCCAGTGGACGTGATTCACCCGAAACGGCAGGCTTCGGGGGAGAGTTGTGACGATAATCTCTTATCAGAGATTTAGCCTGCTATTTCTGCGAATCACTCCTGTCCTCATCAATATACAAGATACGTTTTGTAGTGGCTAAACGTATATGATAGCCACACGTACCAGCAACTCCCTCCTCCCCCCCACTCCAGCACCTGGTCGACGCGCCGAACCCTTCCACTGCCTAACTAGCGACTTGCGACCATCCAGCTTCCTCATTGGCCGCCAACCAACACTCCACTCTGGCTCCCCGCCAATCACAAGACCTCACCAGTTATTGTTGGAGTCCCTTGCGTTTCTGCCAGCCAGAATATTGTGTGCTCGCAAGCTGTGAACTCCTAAGTGACTCACCTTGTGTGGTCAAATAGAGGTTTATTGTTAGTGCATATATTCCAGCATTCATATTTTACTTACTTTTGTATGTCAATTCTCCTCCCCATTAACGTAATCTATTTTCATGTTTATATTGTTTATTATTTTTACCAGTAAGCCAAGATTTTGCCTTTGTTTCAATTTGTGTTTTTTTTATTGTTATTAAAATCCAGTTTTTATTATTGTCTTTCGAATTTCCGACCTTACCACAGATTACCAATCACGTAGTCATTCTTTTTTTTTCTCTTTTTTTTTTCCTTTTCTTTTTTTTATATATTATATGTGGCCCAGCACTGACACCTGCTAGTTGGAAGACTGCCGACCACCATTTCCAACTCGTTACCGTCACAGCTCTAATCAGACTCCGCATCAGATCTAATGCGGCTGAAACGTCGAAATATGCAATAAAAACAGGGTTTCTCTCCTAATCAATATCATACTCGCTATTGTAACGAGGTACGAATGGTTGATTTACATAATGTATTTAATGTGAATTTGCAATTAATTACGCGTATACATCAGATTTGTCACATATGTAATGAATTAATAACAATAAACTGGCAATCCTTAAAAACGTGGTAAATACGACGAGATAGTCCATTATTCGTTCAAATCACACAAATCAATATGTTTTCATTAGAATCAACTGAAATGTTCCAGATTTTCCGTGTATGTTACAGAAAGAAGATGTACTGCAAAAACAGCTCTAATGCGGCTGAAACGTCGAAATATGCAATAAAATCAGGGTTTCTCTCCTTGGATACGGATTGTCAGTTTATTGGTATTAATTTATTACATATGCGACAAATCTGATGTATTCGCGTAATTAATTGCAAATTCACAATAAATACATTATTTTCAATCAACCATTCGTACCTCGTTAAATTAGCGAGTAAGATAATGATTAGGAAAGAAACACTGTTTTTATTGGAAATTTCGACGTTTCAGCCGCATTAGAGCTGATGCCGAGGAGGCAACGGTAACTTGTCTGATTAGAGCTAAAACAGCTCTAATGCGTACCTACTCCGCATCAGCTCTAATGGGGCTGAAACATCGAAATGTATAATAAAAACAGGGTTTCTCTCCTAATCAATATCTTAGTCGCTATTGTAACGAGGTACGAATGGTTGATTTAAATAATGTATTTAATGTGAATTTGCAATTAATTACGCGTATACATCAGATTTGTCGCGTATGTAATGAATTAATAACAATAAACTGGCAATCCTTAAAAACGTGGTAAATACGACGAGATAGTCCATTATTCGTTCAAATCACACAAATCAATATGTTTTCATTAGAATCAACTGAAATGTTCCAGATTTTCCGTGTATGTTACAGAAAGAAGATGTACTGCAAAAACAGCTCTAATGCGGCTGAAACGTCGAAATATGCAATAAAATCAGGGTTTCTCTCCTTGGATACGGATTGTCAGTTTATTGGTATTAATTTATTACATATGCGACAAATCTGATGTATTCGCGTAATTAATTGCAAATTCACAATAAATACATTATTTTCAATCAACCATTCGTACCTCGTTAAATTAGCGAGTAAGATAATGATTAGGAGAGAAACACTGTTTTTATTGGAAATTTCGACGTTTCAGCCGCATTAGAGCTGATGCCGAGGAGGCAACGGCAACTTGTCTGATTAGAGCTAAAACAGCTCTAATGCGTACCTACTCCGCATCAGCTCTAATGGGGCTGAAACATCGAAATGTATAATAAAAACAGGGTTTCTCTCCTAATCAATATCTTAGTCGCTATTGTAACGAGGTACGAATGGTTGATTTAAATAATGTATTTAATGTGAATTTGCAATTAATTACGCGTATACATCAGATTTGTCGCGTATGTAATGAATTAATAACAATAAACTGGCAATCCTTAAAAACGTGGGAAATACGACGAAATAGTCATTTATTCGTCCAAATCACACAAATCAATGTGTTTTCATTAGAATTAACTAAAATGTTCCAGATTTTCCGTGTATGTTACAGAAAGATGATGTACTGCAAAAACAGCTCTAATGCGGCTGAAACGTGGAAATATGCAATAAAATCAGGGTTTCTCTCCTTGGATACGGATTATCAGTTTATTGTTATTAATTCATTACATATGCGACAAATCTGATGAATACCTGTAATTGATTGCAAATTCACATTAAATACATTATTTCAATCAACTATTCGTACCTCGTTAAATTAGCGAGTAAGATATTGATTAGAAGAGAAACACTGTTTTTATTGCATATTTCGACGTTTCAGCCGCATTAGAGCTGTTTTAGCTCTAATCAGACAAGTTGCCGTTGCCTCTTCCGCATCAGCTCTAATGCGGCTGAAACGTCGAAATATGCAATAAAAACAGGGTTTCTCTACTAATCAATATCTTAGTCGCTATTGTAACGAGGTACGAATGGTTGATTGAAAATAATGTATTTAATGTGAATTTCCAATTAATTACGCGTATAAATCAGATTTGTTGCATATGTAATGAATTAATAACAATAAACTGGCAATCCTTAAAAACGTGGGGAAAACGACGACATAGTCCATTATTCGTTCAAATCACACAAATCAATGTGTTTTCATTAGAATTAACTAAAATGTTCCAGATTTTCCGTTTATATTACAGAAAGAAGATGTACTGCAAAAACAGCTCTAATGCGGCTGAAATGTCGAAATATGCAATAAAATCAGGATTTCTCTCCTTGGATACGGATTGTCAGTTTATTGTTATTAATTCATTACATATGCGACAAATCAGATGTATACGCGTAATTAATTGTAAATTCACATTCAATACATTATTTTCAATCAACCATTCGTATCTCGTTAAATTAGCGAGTAAGATATTGATTATAAGAGAAACCCTGTTTTTATTGCATATTTCTGCGTTTCAGTCGGATTAGAGCTGTTTTAGCTCTAATCAGACAAGTTGCCGTTGACTGCTACGCATCAGATCTAATGCGGCTGAAACGTCGAAACATGCAATAAAAACAGGGTTTCTTTCATGATCAATATATTTCCCGCTATTTTAACGAGGTACGATTGGTTAATTGAATATATGTAGTGAATTCGTTCACTACATCCGAGAGCGGGGGGGGGGGTGTCTTACTCCCGCCGTTTACCCGTTGGAGCTTTCTCTGTGCCAGAACATTGCCGGAGACTGTAGGAGGTCCAACGGGTAAACGGCGGGTGTAAGCCCCCACTCGCATGTAGTGAACGAATTCACTACATATACGATATATATGATGCAAGCTCGTATTTAATTGCAAGTGCACATTAAAATACATAATTTTCAATCAACCTTTTGTATCTCGGTAAAGTAGCGAGTAGGACATTGATTAGGAGAGAAACCTTGTTTTGTTTGCATATTTCGACGTTTCAGCCGCATTAGAGCTGTTTTAGCTCTAATCAGACAAGTTGCCGTTGCCTCTTCCGCATCAGCTCTAATGCGGCTGAAACGTCGAAATATGCAATAAAAACAGGGTTTCTCTACTAATCAATATCTTAGTCGCTATTGTAACGAGGTACGAATGGTTGATTGAAAATAATGTATTTAATGTGAATTTCCAATTAATTACGCGTATAAATCAGATTTGTTGCATATGTAATGAATTAATAACAATAAACTGGCAATCCTTAAAAACGTGGGGAAAACGACGACATAGTCCATTATTCGTTCAAATCACACAAATCAATGTGTTTTCATTAGAATTAACTAAAATGTTCCAGATTTTCCATGTATGTTACAGAAAGAAGATTATGTATGCTACAGAAAGCTGCAAAAACAGCTCTAATGCGGCTGAAACGTCGAAATATGCAATAAAATCAGGGTTTCTCTCCTTGGATACGGAGTGTCAGTTTATTGTTATTAATTCATTACATATGCGACAAATCTGACGTATACGCGTAATTAATTGGAAATTTACATTAAATATATTATTTTCAATCAACCATTCGTACCTTCGTTAAATTAGCTAGTAAGATATTGATTAGGAGAGAAACCCTGTTTTTATTGCATATTTCGACGTTTCAGCCGGATTAGAGCGGTTTTAGCTCTAATTAGACAAGTTGCCGATGCCTCCTACGCATCAGTTCTAATGCGGCTGAAACGTCGAAACATGCAATAAAAACAGGGTTTCTCTCATGATCAATATATTACTCGCTATTTTAACGAGGTACGATTGGTTAATTTAATATATGTAGTGAATTCGTTCACTACATCCGAGAGCGGGGGGGGGGGGCTTACTCCCGCCGTTTACCCGTTGGAGCTTTCTCTGTGCCAGAACATTGCCGGAGACTGGAGGAGGTCCAACGGGTAAACGGCGGGAGTAAGTCCCCACTCGCATGTAGTGAACGAATTCACTACATATACGATATATATGATGCAAACTCGTATTTAATTGCAAATGCACATTAAATAGATTATTTTCAATCAACCATTTGTATCTCGGTAAAGTAGCGAGTAGGACATTGATTAGGAGAGAAACCTTGTTTTGTTTGCATATTTCGACGTTTCAGCCGCATTAGAGCTGTTTTAGCTCTAATCAGACTCCGCATCAGCTCTAATGCGGCTGAAACGTCGAAATATGCAATAAAAACAGGGTTTCTCTCCTGATCAAAATCTTACTCGCTATTGTAACGAGGTACGAATGGTTGATTTAAATAATGTATTTAATGTGAATTTGCAATTAATTACGCGTATACATCAGATTTGTCGCATATATAATGAATTAATACCAATAAACTGACAATCCGTATCCAAGGAGAGAAACACTGATTTTATTGCATGTTTCGACGTTTCAGGCGCATTAGAGCTGTTTTTGCAGCTTTCTGTAGCATACATAATCTTCTTTCTGTAACATACATGGAAAATCTGGAACATTTTAGTTAATTCTAATGAAAACACATTGATTTGTGTGATTTGAACGAATAATGGATTTTCTCGTCGTATTTCCCACGATTTAAGGATTGCCAGTTTATTGTTATTAATTCATTACATATGCGACAAATCTATCTCGTCGTTTTTCCCACGTTTTTAAGGATTGCCAGTTTATTGTTATTAAGTCATTACATATGCGACAAATCTGATGTATACGCGTAATTAATTGCAAATTCACATTATATACATTATTTTCAATCAACCATTCGTACCTCGTTACAATAGCGACTAAGATATTGATTAGGAGAGAAAGCCTGTTTTTATTGCATATTTCGACGTTTCAGTCGCATTAGAGCTGATGCGGAGGAGGCAACGGTAACTTGTCTGATTCGAGCTAAAACAGCTCTAATGCGGCTGAAACGTCGAAATATGCAATAAAAACAAAGTTTCTCTCCTAATCAATATCTTACTCGTTATTGTAACGAGGTACGAATGGTTGATTGAAAATAATGTATTTAATGTGAATTTGCAATTAATTACGCGTATACATCAGATTTGTCGCATATGTATTGTTTATTGAAGCTGATGCGGAGGAGGCAACGGCAACTTGTCTGATTAGAGCTAACACAGCTCTAATGCGGCTGAAATGTCGAAATTATGCAATAAATGTCAAGGTTTCTCTCCTAATCAATGTCCTACTCGCTACTTTACTGAGATACAAATGGTTGATTGAAAATAATGTATTTAATGTGCATTTGCTCTAACCAGACAAGTTGTCGTTGCCTCCTCCGCATCAGCTGTAATGCGGCTGAAACGTCGAAATATGCAAAAAAAACAAGGTTTCTCTCCAAATCAATATCTTACACGCTAATTTAACGAGGTACGAATGGCTGATTGAAAATATTGCATTTAATGTGAATTTGCAATTAATTACGAGTATACATCAGATTTGTCGCATATGTAATGAATTAATAACAATAAACTGGCAGTCCTTAAAAACGTGGTAAATACGACGAGATAGTCCATTATTCGTTCAAATCACACAAATCAATGTGTATTCATTAGAATTAACTGAAATGTTCCAGATTTTCCGTGTATGTTACAGAAAGAAGATGTACTGCAAAAACAGCTCTAATGCGGCTGAAACGTCGAAATATGCAATAAAATCAGGGTTTCTCTCCTTGGATACGGATTGTCAGTTTATTGTTAATAATTTATTACATATGCGACAAATCTGATGTATTCGCGTAATTAATTGCAAATTCACAATAAATACATTATTTTCAATCAACCATTCGTACCTCCTTATATTAGCGAGTAAGATATTGATTAGGAGAAAAACCCTGTTTTTATTGCATATTTCGACGTTTCAGCCGCATTAGAGCTGATGCGGAGGAGGCAACGGTAACTTGTCTGATTAGAGCTAAAACAGCTCTAATGCGTACCTCCTCCGCATCAGCTCTAATGCGGCTGAAACATCGAAATGTTCAATAAAAACAAGGTTTCTCTCCAAATCAATATCTTACTCGCTAATTTAACGAGGTACGAATGGCTGATTGAAAATATTGTATTTAATGTGAATTTGCAATTAATTACGAGTATACATCAGATTTGTCGCATATGTAATGAATTAATAACAATAAACTGGCAATCCTTAAAAATGTGGGAAAAACGACGAGATAGTCCATTATTCGTTCAAATCACACAAATCAATGTGTTTTCATTAGAATTAACTAAAATGTTCCAGATTTTCCGTGTATGTTACAGAAAGAAGATGTACTGCAAAAACAGCTCTAATGCGGCTGAAACGTCGAAATATGCAATAAAATCAGGGTTTCTCTCCTTGGATACGGATTGTCAGTTTATTGTTATTAATTCATTACATATGCGACAAATCTGATGTATACGCATAATTAATTGCAAATTCACATTAAATACATTATTTTTAATCAACCATTCGTACCTCGTTAAATTAGCGAGTAAGATATTGATTAGGAGAGAAACCTTTTTATTGCATATTTCGACGTTTCAGCCGCATTAGAGCTATTTTAGCTCTAATCAGACAAGTTGCCGTTGCCTCCTCTGCATCAGCTGTAATGCGGCTGAAACGTCGAAATATGCAATAAAAACAGGGTTTCTCTCCTAATCAATATCTTAGTCGCTATTGTAACGAGGTACGAATGGTTGATTGAAAATAAGGTATTTAATGTGAATTTGCAATTAATTACGCGTATACATCAGATTTGTCGCATATGTAATGAATTAATGACAATAAACTGGCAATCCTTAAAAACGTGGGAAAAACGACGAGGTAGATTTGTCGCATATGTAATGAATTAATAACAATAAACTGGCAATCCTTTAAAAACGTGGGAAATACGACGAGATAGTCCATTATTCGTTCAAATCACACAAATCAATGTGTTTTCATTAGAATTAACTAAATTTTCCAGATTTACCGTGTATGATTTACCGAGAAAGCCGGTCGGCCGAGCGGACAGCACTCTGGACTTGTGATCCTGTGGCCCTGGGTTCGATCCCAGGCGCCGGCGAGAAACAATGGGCAGAGTTTCTTTCACCCTATGCCCCTGTTACCTAGCAGTAAAATAGGTACCTGGGTGTTAGTCAGCTGTCACGGGCTGCTTCCTGGGGCTGGAGGCCTGGTCGAGGACCGGGCCGCGGGGACACTAAAACCCCCCGAAATCTTCTCAAGATCAGATATCTCAAGATAACTATGTTACAGAAAAATATTATATTTCGACGTTTCAGCCGCATTAGAGCTGATGCGGAGGAGGCAACGGCAACTTGTCTGATTAGAGCTAAAACAGCTCTAATGCGGCTGAAACGTCGAAATATGCAATAAAAACAAGGTTTCTCTCCTAATCATTTTCTTACTCATTATTGTAACGAGGTACGAATGGTTGATTGAAAATATTGTATTTAATGTGAATTTGCAATTAATTACGCGTATACATCAGATTTGTCGCATATGTAATGAATTAATGACACTGGCAATAAAACTGACACGATAGATTTGTCGCATATGTAATGAATAATAACAATAAACTGACAATCCGTATACTGGGTGTTGGGAGTTCTTAATACATTACTTATGCGACAAATCTGATATATATGCGTAATTAATTGCAAGATCACATCATGCAGAGAGCCAGAATTTGGCTCCAAAATATGGCTCAAGGGTCGAATTTGGGATGTTTCGGATATTTTGAAAACTGCAGGGGGGGTTCGGGCAAAATGTGACCCATCGCCGCTCTCAGTAATTGGCATATTTTCGGTATAAAATGTCGTAATTTCAAACTGCGAATACGTGCTGACAGCCAGAATTTGGCTCCAAAATATGGCTCAAGGGTCGAATTTGGGATGTTTGTGATATATTTTAAAACTGCAGGGGGGTTTGGGCAAAATGTGACCCATCGCTGCTCTCAGTAATTGGCATATTTACGGTATAAAATGTCGTAATTTCAAACTGCGAATAAGTGCAGAGAGCCAGAATTTGGCTCCAAAATATGGCTCAATCGTCGAATTTGGAATGTTTGGGATATTTTGAAAGCTGCAGTGGGGGTTTTGGCAAAATATGACCCATCGCCGCTCTCAGTAATTGGCATATTTTCGGTATAAAAGTTCGTTATTTCAAACTGCGAATACGTGCAGAGAGCCAGAATTTGTCTCCAAAATATGGCTGAAGCGTCGAATTTGGGATGTTTGGGATATTTTGAAAACTGCAGGGAGAGTTTGGGCAAAATGCGATCCATCGCTGCTTTCAGTAATTGGCATGTATGGAGGACCCCCTCGAAAGAAACTCTTGAGGAGGCCATCCTCCATGTGATGAGAGACACCCTTTTGCAATTTGAAGGACGGGCATACCGGCAAACCAAGGGTACAGCGATAGGAGCATCCAGTAGTGTGGCAATCGTTGAAATATTTGTGCATGTAGTGTTCGAGAGGAAACGATCCCACAGGAAGAACGGACCGAAGGTATATTTCCGTTACATAGACGACATCTTCGGAATAATGGAGGACGGTTTCCCGCGCCTAGAAGGTTTCTTTTCATGGTCAAATACAGTTCATGAGAACCTTAAGTTTACCCTCGAACACAGTAACTCCACGATTAATTTCCTAGATACAACAGTATATATAGACCAGCTAACCAGGAATCTGCATACGAAGGCATACTATAAACCGACTAACCTTCATACGTATCTGAAATTTGATTCGAGCCACCCACTAGCCCTGAAGAAGTCGCTACCCTACTCACTTGGACTCAGACTCAAGAGAATTAACAGCAAAGAAGAGACGCTATATCCCCAGCTTGATGACCTATGGATATGTTCAGGAACAGAGACTATCCAGAGACAATAATACATGCAGCCCAGGAGAAACTCAGAGAAAAAACAAGGGCAGAGCTACTCAGACCTAGAACACAAGAAGTGGAAGACAAGAGATGGATTCTTCCAACCCTTTTCTTCCCAGGCCTTGCAGCACAGCTTAAGAGAAAACTCCAGGAAGTATGGACATGGATGAGGGAAACGTACAGCGAACATCCATCCTGGGTAAAATTCCCATAAAACCCTCCCATGATCGCCTGGAGGCGAGGTAAGTCTATAAAGGACCACCTTGTTAGAGCAGCGGTGCAGGTAGATCATCTCAACCGAACTGGGGGAGAGGACCAGGTCTAGGTTACAGTTCAAAAGAAATGAAACTTACAGACCCTAACCTAACCTGACACAGGCTTGGAGTGCGACCTGCGTGGAAGCGGAGTATGCAGAGTGGTTAGGCGGGGCCTACAAGTACAAGCAATGCAATCTAACCCACCCTAGTAATGACGACCCAACCAACGAAGGGATCACCCCCTCCAATTACTTCGTTTCCCCAGATAGCACTTGGATCTATTGAGTAATACTATGCTCTATCTACAGTAGCTGGCTTTATTGTCATACCAATTGAAATTGAGAAGCGAGGCAGGATTTCCGGCCTTGCCTCGTGTGGGCCAATAGGCTTTCTGCAGTTGCCTTAGTTCCTACAGCAAATGACAACACAACGAAACCCACCCTAGTAATGACGACCCAACCAACGAAGGGATCACCCCCTCCAATAGCACTACTATGCTCTATCTACAGTAGATGGCTTTATTGTTATACCAATTGAAATTGAGAAGCGAGGCAGGATTTCCGGCCTTGCCTCGTATAGGCCTTCTGCAGTTACCTTAGTTCCTACAGCAAATGACAACGCAACGAAACTAACTGCTAATAACAAATAACAAAGGAGACCTCGAATTATGGTGGAAGCACCAAATATTACCTCAAAAACAAATAAAACTCCAAGAATATACTCATCAAGCAACAAAGCACAAGAATATGGACAAAAAAGCCCTCATGACGGCTAGTATCATATTCAGCAATAAGGGTGGATATGAATAGAAGCTGCCTCGTATGGGCCAATGGGCCTTCTGGAGTTGCAATAATTCTTAGGGTCTTATTTTCTTATATAACCAAGGAGATGGACATAACAAGTGGAAGAATGGACATAACAAAGGGGATATTAATAGGGTATTTAAAGTATCAACACAAGACAGAACACGAAACAATGGGTATAAATTGGATAAGTTTAGATTTGGGAAAGACTTGGGTGGATGCTGGTTTGGTAACGGGGTTGTTGATTTGTGGAACCAATTGCCGTGTGGCATGGTGGAGATGGGGTCCCTCGATTGTTTCAAGCGAGGGTTGGACATGTAGGAGCTGCCTCGTGTGGGCCAGTGGGCCTTCTGCAGTTGCCTTTGTTCTTATGTTCTTATGAGACCTCAATGTATGGGAGATAGACAAACTATTAACTCACAGACGATGCATCTCCAAAGATATACTCATCATACCCTGCATTTTAAAGAAGCTATCTTTATATTCAGCTATTATGTATTAGGTAATTTTCACGTTCCGAAAAATAATATCTATGTACCTCACTCCTCACCTGTATCTGGACTATAAAATAAAAAGTCGACCCATGGCTCAAGGCTATTCATGCCCGTGCCACCTCTTAATCTTTATCATCATGGCTCAAACACAATTCTACTTCACGGGCTGAAGAGTAAAGGACTAAGGTCCTACGAAACAGTCGGCTGTACCCGTTGTAGCATTTTCTCCTAACGATACTCCCTCTCCTCTAACCAGGGGGATATCGAAAGGCGAAATACCGGGACACAAAAGGCTTTTTTCGCTCAGTCTTCTGGTAGAACTCTCTTCTTCTGCCCCCAGGAGGCAAGTGAGAGTTTAACTCCATTACTGAGAGAAATACTTTTTGTGCTTTTTTCCAAACTTTTTTTCACACACACACGAGCCGAAAAGGGAAGATAAAAAACCTATAACTTTGTTTTCTTTCCCCCATTCTTGAGTGTTAAAAGTGTTGGAAGTGTCGTTGAATTGTAGAGCCAGAATGGAGATTGACGCAGTACGAGCAAAGAGAACACGAGAGGTCTCACCAAACCAACCCTCGACATCGAAAGCAAGGAGACCTGCAGTGGAGACAGAGTTAACTGTTTCCGAGTCCCTCCCGGAAACAATTACGGAAGGTCTCAAGGATTCTCTCCCTAACACCTCCGAAGAGGAGTGGGAGTATGGAATACTTGAGATCCTAAACAGATATAAACAGAGACCTCAACTTCCTGAAGGCACCCTCCAAGGAGTCTGGAGAGACAGAAGAGTATGGACGGGACCAGGGTCGAAAGCACTTGAACACTTGCCGTTCACTCCAAATCCGGAGGACCTCCTCCAGGAGAGTGATATAACAGTCCAAGTACACAAAATGATGGAAAGATCTGACCTCTATGAGGTTAACAGTTTTTTCCAACAGGAGGACTTAGAAATTATATCCCTGGTAAAGCCGATCTTCACAACAATAGAATATTTAAAAGACAGGTTGACGTTCGTCCAACGGGCAGTGAGGCTAAACACAGTCCCTGAATACCTTGCCCTACAGGTTTGTTTCCCATTTTTTTCAGCAGGTCTCCCAATCCTACCAGGTCTAGCCAGCTGTCTAAACAGAGTGAACTTGGAACAGGCCAGAGCGTCTATGGCGACATACACGCTCCTTCTCAAAGCCTCGCATACGAGAGAAATGGCCAAAATAGAACTCATCGTAGCCCGCCTCCTAATACGAGGTTGGGATCAGGTAAGAATAGGTACGGCCCTATGGGAAGGTTTCAGACGAAAGACAACTCCGAAACCAGGGACCCTCGAAAGACCATACGATGGAAGTCTGATGATGCGCTCGGGACAGACGTCACACAGGTATGAAAGTTTCTTCTCAAACCCTCAGGAAGGCACGCTGCAGAGCCTGACTACTGCAGTGGACAAAGCCCTAGGCCTAGGAGCCATAGAACAAGTGCAACAACAAAAACAAGCGGCCCCAAAACCCTTACGTTCAGTACTCCTGATGAACGATGACGATGATGTCCCTCTGTCCCCGATTCTAGGCAAGCCTGCCCCACAACAACCCCCCTTCCCACCCAGAACAGATTCGAACAGGAGGAAGAGCCCGAAGAGACTGAACTTCCAACGGGACACCCCGGCGAACAACAACAACAACAGGCAAGGTAGGAATAACAGAGACAGGTCACGAGAAGGATGGAGAAATTCATCACGAGACAAACCGGGTGGAAACCAGACGAGGAACAACAGGGACAGATCCAGAGACAACCGAGGCCAGTGTAACAGGAACGTGACCGGCGACCACACAGGCCAGAACAACAGGATCACCCCAGGAGACAACAGATACAATAACAGCAGAGACTACCCCTCCTGGAACAACAACAATAGCAGGGACAACAGACAGGGAGGTAATAATAATAATAGGGGTCATAATAATAATTTTTCAGAAACAGAAACAGGGGCAGAGGCAACAATCGGAACCAGGAGAACAACAACAGACCCAAGCGCTGGAACAGCACGAACCGAGACCAACAAGGAAGAGACAGAGACAGAGGGTGGAACGGTGGAGATCGGAGAAACTCAGGAAACGACAGGAATTAAGGCAGAAAAGAGGACAATTGAAACAGACAGTTGTCTCGGAGGTACCCCTTACTGAACAGGAGAGGAAACTGTTGGAAAAGGGACTTACGTTCGTGATAGGCCCTCCGGCGCGTAAGAAGAGGGAAGATGCGATAGAGGATCTGTGCAACAACTTGGAAACTAGTATCAACCAANAAGGATGGAGAAAATTCATCACGAGACAAACGGGTGGAAACCAGACGAGGAACAACAGGACAGATCCAGAGACACCGAGGCCAGTGTAACAGGAACGTGACCGGCGACCACACAGGCCAGAACAACAGGATCACCCCAGGAGACAACAGATACAATAACAGCAGAGACTACCCCTCCTGGAACAACAACAATAGCAGGGACAACAGACAGGGAGGTAATAATAATAATAGGGGTCATAATAATAATTTTTTCAGAAACAGAAACAGGGGCAGAGGCAACAATCGGAACCAGGAGAACAACAACAGACCCAAGCGCTGGAACAGCACGAACCGAGACCAACAAGGAAGAGACAGAGACAGAGGGTGGAACGGTGGAGATCGGAGAAACTCAGGAAACGACAGGAATTAAGGCAGAAAAGAGGACAATTGAAAAAGACAGTTGTCTCGGAGGTACCCCTTACTGAACAGGAGAGGAAACTGTTGGAAAAGGGACTTACGTTCGTGATAGGCCCTCCGGCGCGTAAGAAGAGGGAAGATGCGATAGAGGATCTGTGCAACAACTTGGAAACTAGTATCAACCACGTTTGGAGCAACCTCCGGCCGGAGCAAGGTAAGTCACAGGGAGCAATTAAGAGAGCCAAACTCTCCCTCTCTTTTAGGTACCTCCACCCCAGCAAACCAGTCCAGTGCCCAAACTACAACCAGTAGGCCTTAAACCGGTAATCCAGCAAATGAAGGTCGACCTCAAGCGTGGTGCGGAACGACGACGCAACTGCAATCTCACAAGGGAGGAGAGGGACGCCCTATCAACGTTGAAAGGACGCACGGATATTGTGATAAAGCCGGCGGACAAGGGAGGTACTGTCGTCGCCTGGAGAAAGGACAACTACAGGAACGAGATGAAGAGGCACCTGGCAGACACTGCAGCCTACAAACAGATACACAACCAGGATGATGCGCTTAGAAACGCCCAAACGAGGAGTAAAAGGATAGTCCTCAAGCTGTTCGAAAACAAGACTGGGGACGGGAAAGGAGGACTCATGCAGGCAGGGGCGAGAGATTTCTTCCTAACCTTTGAATCCATCATTCCCCACCTCTACCTTTTACCAAAGATCCATAAAGCATTAGAAGAAACAACAGGAACGTGGCAAGGGAGACCGGTTCTAAGCGGCTGCCGGGCCCCAACAAGGCCGGTAGACTGGATCTGCACAGCTCTCCTGAACCCCTTACTACGCCTACTACCGGAAAGAATCAAAGATACGACGGATTTCCTCAAGAAAATTGCAGAAATTAAAGGCCCCGTCCCGAGAGGGGCCCGCCTTTTTTCCATGGATGTGGTATCGCTCTACCCGAGCATACCACAGAGAGAAGCTGCAAAGGTAGTAGCATCTTTTTTTACAGATAACAGAACAAAAATCAGACAGGAACTTCAAGACGCAGGCGTATGGAGGACCCCCTCGAAAGAAACTCTTGAGGAGGCCATCCTCCATGTGATGAGAGACACCCTTTTGCAATTTGAAGGACGGGCATACCGGCAAACCAAGGGTACAGCGATAGGAGCATCCAGTAGTGTGGCAATCGCTGAAATATTTGTGCATGTAGTGTTCGAGAGGAAACGATCCCACAGGAAGGGCGGACCGGAGGTATATTTCCGTTACATAGACGACATCTTCGGAATAATGGAGGACGGTTTCCCGCGCTAGAAGGTTTCTTTTCATGGTCAAATACAGTTCATGAGAACCTTAAGTTTACCCTCGAACACAGTGACTCCACGATTAATTTCCTAGATACAACAGTATATATAGACCAGCTAACCAGGAATCTGCATACGAAGGCATACTATAAACCGACTAACCTTCATACGTATCTGAAATTTGACTCGAGCCACCCACTAGCCCTGAAGAAGTCGCTACCCTACTCACTTGGACTCAGACTCAAGAGAATTAACAGCAAAGAAGAGACGCTATATCCCCAGCTTGATGACCTATGGGATATGTTCAGGAACAGAGACTACCCAGAGACAATAATACATGCAGCCCAGGAGAAACTCAGAGAAAAAACAAGGGCAGAGCTACTCAGACCTAGAACACAAGAAGTGGAAGACAAGAGATGGATTCTTCCAACCCTTTTCTTCCCAGGCCTTGCAGCACAGCTTAAGAGAAAACTCCAGGAAGTATGGACATGGATGAGGGAAACGTACAGCGAACATCCATCCTGGGTAAAATTCCCACAAAGCCCTCCCATGATCGCCTGGAGGCGAGGTAAGTCTATAAAGGACCACCTTGTTAGAGCAGCGGTGCAGGTAGATCATCTCAACCGAACTGGGGGAGAGGACCAGGTCTAGGTTACAGTTCAAAAGAAATGAAACTTACAGACCCTAACCTAACCTGACACAGGCTTGGAGTGCGACCTGCGT
This sequence comes from Procambarus virginalis, assembly GCA_020271785.1. Classification (NCBI taxonomy): domain Eukaryota; kingdom Metazoa; phylum Arthropoda; class Malacostraca; order Decapoda; family Cambaridae; genus Procambarus; species Procambarus virginalis. The sequence goes on along the minus strand of WNGS01167065.1, from coordinate 889 downwards.
GGAAGCGGAGTATGCAGAGTGGTTAGGCGGGGCCTACAAGTACAAACGCCAATCTAAAGTAAATCAAGCACCCTGTGTATTAGTGGTTAAGTTAGTAAATAAACTACTGTTAAGCTTTATGCTGTGTTTCCGTTGAACCACTTCTGAATACTGCCAATATTACTCAAGCCTTCAGCTCTAAGTGTCTTCAACACCGAGTTAGTTGCCTATATTCACTAATCTATAAATGTGATGAGGACCCTAGGAGTCCCTTAAAGTGTTACATCATTGAGGAGATTCCAACGACCAACGTGGAGCAGGACCAGGTGAGGCTAGTCTGAGAAGTCTGAGACCCACAAGGACTCTAACTCGACCGTGCTCCCAGGCCCTGTACGGTTGCTCTCGTATTTTCTATTCTGCTAATTCCGACAGCTTCGTGAAGGGTCTGCCACATGTACATTGGCGACGTACGCATTGCAGTCGTGAAAGCAAAAAAAGAAAACCCCAACACCAGACATAATGACTGATTAATAATTGAGACTTAATTCATTTGTGTGTACTCCGACATTGCATTGGCAACTGGCACTAGGCTCCATCAACAATGTGCCTCGACTCATTCTCCCTAGTTGCATCTTTGCAGCACTGGCGCACTGCTCAGTTATGTTATACGACATCGAGAAATGTGGCACAGCAGTTGTTCTCTATCCAATAATTAATAAGAATAGATGAATAACGATTATAATAAAGAATAATAATAGAGAATACTATAATAACAATAAAGGATAACAATAATAAAGAATAATTGACAGGATTCGGCTGAATCGATTCTTCGGAACTGAAGTAATTCTTGATCTTATATTAAAGTTTATGCTTATATTAAAGTATAATATAAGCATAAAGAAATCTTAAC
>WNGS01167063.1:0-11414 GCA_020271785.1 Procambarus virginalis | reverse complement strand
TTCTTTTTCCTGCGTTTATAGGTGTCTTCTGCGTTCTCTTTCTACGTTGGATCACCTTCTGGCTTTCCCCGAAGGAACATGTTTCAGACAGACATCATATGCTTCAGAAGTCAGTTGTTCTATTCCTTCTGTAGGACTTTTATAACTTAAAAAAAGTTTCCCATGGAATGTTTTAAGTTCCCTGTTTATTAGCTCCCAGCTCTATCCTTTTATTATTAAAATTGAAATTTACTGAATAGCCCCTCTCGCTTTATCAACGTTTTAGGTCTATTCTGAGTATTTATGGTAGTTTGCACCTTCCAATGAGGCATTGTGATCCTGATATGTGTGTAGTCTGATCATCTGATCAATATGTGGTATCTGATGTCTGTTATTTTTTTTAAATCACGCTGTTGTCAACCTTTTGTATTTGTGCTACTTTTTCAGTCATGTTCCCCTTTTTTTATCTTTATTTGTATTTGTTCTTCAAACACATTTTATTCTTGATGCTCAATAGTACTTACAGGTTCTAGATATGAATGTTTTTCCTGCCCGAAACGCATTTGGTAAGTAGTGGCTTTAGGCATTGTATGTACTAGCTCTATCCTATAATCATCCCACATTAATGTAACATCACGTGTATGTATGTACCTTTACCTGTGAATAAACATATTTATTTTTTTTATTTATTTACCTTGTAGGCGAGAACAGTTGTGAACGCCAGCATAGCGCACAAGTACATGAGCGGCCAAAATACGTGTAGCGAGTAGTCCTTATACTCGCTCCATTACCTCATATCTTAATGCATTACTAATCACACAAGCTACAATCCTTTCCCCAATTACAGGTAATACTCTTCTCACCTTGTTGGAGGGAGCTGATGTGTAATTACCATATAACCCAGCGATGTAAGAACAGCAAACCAGTACAATCTCCAGTCAAGAATGTAGTACTCAGGCGTAGGCAGTTCTAATCGACCAAGACGCTACAGCTTCGACACAGAGTAGAAAGCAGACTACGACCGCATCGAGCCGCCACGCTCTCGCTCCCCGAGTTCAGACACACACAATTCTCAATCGAGCTGCCACACATCTCCCACATAGAGCTCCACGACTCGGCCTCACTCAGCTCTCTGCTCTGCTCCAGGCTTCGTCTCAACGTCTACGACACTGCTGTATCCAGGACTGACTAAATAATATGAAACTCACTAAACACTGTGTGTCTAATCAACCCAACAACGTAGCATAATCGTACGTTACATTGGTGACCCCCAGAGAGTTTCGACGATTCCTAGCGGACGATGGACTACAATATAGACTCTCACTGGACCTCTACTACTGCTGTTGCTTGCTGCGGACCGCATCCACCTGTCATGGAACGCTGCCAACACCCTCGCCACAGCTATTATTTTCATCGCGATCATCTCGGCATTTTCATCAACTACAGCTTGCTGCACAGCGAGTGTTACTTACTCATCTGACAGTTTTCATCAGCAACTACATCATGTGGGATCTACAGCTTGTCCTGCCGTCTCTCCGTCGCTGCCAGACTACTGCTTGTTCTACAGGGACCCCCACGACAGCTGCTCTTTCGTCAGATTCATATACACGTTCACTGCATTCTGGTACTCTGCCGACTAAAGCACCTTGCGCAGTACAGGACTTAGAGCTTGCGTTTCCGACTCTTCGTCGCCTCCAGGACAATTCAGCTCTAGCAGCGATTCCTTCGTTGTCCTAACTACGTGTCTACATTAACTCCTATTGTCCTGGTGCCCGAGCCCATCCGCCCCGGATATAAATGCTCCACCAGCGACCCAAGGACGCAACAATCATGCACATCTTCTCTCCTGCTACATCGAGTTTGTCCACACACTGCCTGCATCATTTGGTACCGGACTACATGTTCCACAACGACCACGTATTTTTGTTATATTGTTTTCTTTCATTTCCTGTCAGGGGGAGTCACTGTAGTGAGTAACTCCTTATACTCGCTCCATTATCTCAATATCTTAATGCATTACTAATCACATAAGCTACAATCCTTTCCCCAACTTACCAGGTAATACTCTTCTCACCTTGTTGGAGGGAGCTGGAGGTGTAATATCACATATAACCCAGCGATGGGAGAACAGCAAACCAGTACAATCTCCAGTCAAGAATGTAGTACTCAGGCGTAGGCAGTTCTAATCGACCCAAGACGCTACAGCTTCGACACAGAGTAGAAAGCAGACTACGACCGCATCGAGCCGCCACGCTCTCGCTCCCCGAGTTCAGACACTCACAATTCTCAATCGAGCTGCCACACTCTCCAGCATAGAGCTCCACGACTCCGGCCTCACTCAGCTCTCTGCTCTGCTTCCAGGCTTCGTCTCAACGTCTACGACACTGCTGTAATCCAGGACTACTAAATAAATATGAAACTCACTAAACACTGTGTGTCTAATCAGCCTGTAGCGAGTAATCCTTATACTCGCTCCATTATCTCAATATCTTAATGCATTACTAATCACACAAGCTACAATCCCTTCCCCAATTACAGGTAATACATCTTCTCACCTTGTTGGAGGGAGCCGAGGTGTAATCACCATTTAACCCAGCGATGGGAGAGAACAGCAAACCAGTACAATCTCCAGTCAAGAATGTAGTACTCGGCGTGGGCAGTTCTAGTCGACCCAAGATGCTCAGCTTCGATACAGAGCAGACAGCCGAACTAACGACCGCATCCAGCTACAAACGCTCTCGCTCCCAGAGTTCAGATACTCGCAATTCCCAATCGAGCCGCCACGCTCTCCCGCATAGAGCGCCACGACTCTGGCCTCACTCAGCTCTCTGCTCTGCTCCCGGCTTCGTCCTCAACGTCTACGACACTGCTGTATCCAGGACTATTAAATAAATATGAAACTCACTAAACACTGTATTTAATCTACCCAACAACGTAACATAATAGTACGTTACAAACCCAACAACGTAACATAAACGTACTTACATACGTTTACACAAAAGACATGTACATGACAGGTGTGCGGCTTCTGACTTCTTTTTTATGATTAATATTAAATATTAGGCCTTACCTATAATAGCTATCATTTTATACAAGTATAACTATCACATAATAAAAGTAAAAGGAGTTTATCCAAGGTTGTCTGAAGTGGTAAAATATTAGTGTGCGATGTTGTCAATATTCTGAGTGTCTTGTATTCTTCTGGACACTCGCTAGCGAATACAAGACACTCCGTACATTGACAACACGCCCACTAATATTTTTACCACTTCGGACACCGCTTCGGACGTTTCGCATATGATGTACGTGTTCCATATAAAACGACAATATAATGCTATTAACAATTAAAATCTTCTACTTAACAGGCATATTGTTATTAAATGAAGTTTAGTGATGTAATAACATAATCCTGAGTTGGTAAGGACGCCACCCACCATCGTAAACACACACACACCTTCAATGCCCACAAACACGATACAACGCACAAACACAACACTTCTGTCAGCACAGCAGCGAACACAAACCAGCGCATGTACGAACGAAAGGGTATGAATGTATAAATTTCTCAGTGAACGATGTTGTTATCCGAAACTGCAGTCGACGACTTGACCAGTCCCCGTCCAGGATAGAGCATAAAACCATGACACAAACTGCGCCTGTCATAAAGAAGAAGCACCACATTGACCGCAAGTGCTCACATCAAGTCAAACTCAAAGAAACAACACTCAAGCCTTGCCTATCCGTCAACAGATGGGCGCATCCGATCCCACGATCGTCGTCGCCCCTAAATCAACACAACAACATTGACGCAGGACCCTGACGTATCTCCCGCTATTCCCACTCGTGCAGTCACCCAGAGAAAACCTTCACTAAACTGCACCTATCATAAAGAAGATGAAGACTCACCAGTGTCCAGATGTGGGAAGGTATTCACTCTCCTTACAGTATGAAAACGTCACTTGTTAGTGCATTCAGGTGATAAACCTCATGAGTGTCCTGAGTGTGGGAAAGTATTCAGTCTTCTTGGAAATATGAAACGTCACTTGTTAGTGCATTCAGGTGACAAACATCATGAGTGTCCAGAGTGTGGGAAAGTATTCAGTCGTCTTGAAAATATGAGATGTCACTTGTTAGTGCATTCAGGTGAGAAACCTCATGAGTGTCCAAGTGTGGGAAGAGATTCAGTCAACTTGGAAGTATGAAGACAAACAGGATGTTGCATACAGATGAACGACCTTTTGAATGTGCTGAGTGTGGCAAAAAATTTCAAACACGTCGAACCATAATATGTCACATGTTAGTGCATTCAGGTCACAACCTCATAAATGTCCAGAATGTGGGAAGAGATTCAATAACCTTGGACACATGAAACGTCACTTATTAGTGCATTCAGGTGACAAACCTCATGGATGTCCAGAGTGTGAAAAGAGATTCAAACATCTTGGAAGTATGAAGACACACAGGATGGTGCATACAGATGAACGACCTTTTGAGTGTGCTGAGTGTGGCAAAAAATTTCAAACACGTGGAAATATAATACGTCACATGTTTGTGCATTCAGGTGACAAACCTCATGGATGTCCAGAGTGTGGAAAAAAAATTCAAGCATCTTGGAAGTATGAAGACACACAGGATGGTGCATATGAATGAACGACCCTTTGAATGTGTCGAGTGTGCCAAAAAATTTAAAACACGTTCAACTTTAAGCTGTCACATGTTAGTGCATTCATGTGATCGATCTCATGAGTGTCCAGAGTGTGGGAAGAGCTGCAAGCAGCTTAGACATATGAAGAAGCACAACATGATACATTTAGACAATGGGCTAAACACTTCGATTGCTGAAGATAATTGAGAGAATATTGAGGTATAATGAGGCACATATTAGTAAATTAATTTACCTTTAATCTGATGTACAATTTGGAGATTGAGCTTCATCATGAAAATATTGTGCTATCACCATGTCAGTTGGATATCCTTCGGTGGTAATTGTCATGTTTTGTTTGAAAAATATGCTTCATTATGAAAGGTAAAGATCTAAAGGCATTTTATTATTTTCTTTTATGAGAGTTAGATTTTTGTCAAAGACCAAGCAAGAATTAAAGAAGCTGTCTGTGTAGAAGTTAGGTGCTCCTCATAGACCAAGCAAGGACTAGAGAAGCTGTGAGTGTAGAAGTTAGGTGCTCCTCATAGACCAAGCAGGAACTAGAGAAGCTGTCTGCATAGAAGTTAGGTGCTACTTATAGACTAGGCAAGAAAGAAGGTGTCTGTACAAAAACTCAAAATTGTTCAAAGGTAAAGAAATATATTTATATTTTAACAAAGATAAAACAAAGTTTTAAAGGTCTTTAATTCATATTTCCATGAATAATGTTTTTTTCTGTTTATGTTCTCTGTAGAACTTTATTTAACATATAAACTCTGTAGCTACGTTAGACATTTTTTTGTAATATTATCTAACATTGGAGCTGGTGTTGAAAACAGTTTAAGATGTACTCAAAATGAAACCATTTTATTAGCAGGAAAAATATCAATTCATTTTACTACTTGACTACATCCTTGACTACATCCGATCCTATCTTAGTGACAGACACCAATGTGTAACCATCAATGATACAACCTCTTCCACTCTACCAATAACCGTTGGAGTGCCACAAGGCAGCATCTTAGGACCTCTTCAATTTCTTATATATATCAATGATCTGCCTATTGTCTCTAATATTCTTAAACCTATATTGTTTGCTGATGACACTACCCTCATCTATTCAGACCCCAACCCACATACACTAAATAATGTTGTGAATAATGAATTAAAAAGAAGTCCAATTATGGATGTCAACTAACAAACTAACATTAAACATAAAAAAGACCTACTACATCTTATTTGGAAGCAAATCATCGAATGCAACTCTGCTACAGATAGACAACATTAACATCAGTAATAAAAATGATGGAAAGTTTCTTGGCCTATTCCTAGACAAGAGACTCAACTTCAGCACCCACATTCAACATATAACTAAGAAAGTCTCTGTTACGAACCCAAATTCCTCGCCCGAGCACAAAGCCATGAAGTCCACGCCATCTGTGAGTCCGCTCCCGAAAACCCCGCACCATGGACAATGCCATCTAATGATGACGGGAGATACCGGCAATACCTGCTGGATGCCTGTCCTAGTCGGCTCGTGACGTAGCCGCTACTGACCTCTGGTGAGGTGGCGCTTGGACAGTGAACGCCATCTATGGAGCGAAGAGGTGGACATGTGTGTCTAAGCTAGTAAGTGAAGTTTCCTAGTGGCCCCATGTAGTGTCCCCCAGTACTGATGACGTGTCTACTTTCAGAGCCAACCTAGGAGGTTGGGAGGTACGTTGAATCAGTCTACCCAAGGCAGCCAAGGTCTCTTCACCAGTCTGCTTTGTAGAAGCTGTGAGCCATCCCTGGACGAACTCAACTGAGTATGTGATTGCCTGCCTGAGGAGTGGCAGTAACGGGATTCGCCGTATCCGGGGCTGGCTGGTGGAAGAGACCACCCACTGAGGTGCCGATTGAGGAGGGTGACCATCGAGTCATATGAGGCTCTTGCCTAGGGCTCGCAACCTTAGTATTAGTCGTGGAGTGGCCTGACAATGAAGCTGACTAGTACCTGCCAGCTACAGGCTGGACTGTGATTGTAGGCCATCACGACGAGGCACCCAGTGGGATTGCGATTTGGCTGGCCTGTGGCCAGGGTGGATTCATCGTGTGTTCTGGGACACAGAAGAGGAGACCAGGAAAGGCTACCCAGAGTGAGTGTCGCTGAGTGTCCAGTGTCTTCGGAGGAAGACGAAACTGTATATAGTTGTGTAGTAATAATTCCCGTGTGTGACCTTTTACATATGGTGGTGGGAATATATATATATATATATATATATATATATATATATATATATATATATATATATATATATATATATATATATATATATATATATAGAAAGGAATATACATATTAATTAGATTACTTGTCTTCAATGTACCTTCACCGTGGTTTTAACTTGCGTTATTGAACTCGCCCCTTGAAAGCTTTTACTAACTTGGGGCCGGATACCCAAACAACTATTACCCTCAGAAAAGAACTCGGTTGCGTCCCAATAGGGCTGTAACAGTCTCTAAAACAGTCGGTATACTCTTTAAAATAAGATATTACATTCCTAACTCTGCTCTCCTCTCACTATATTATGCACTAATCTATCCCTATCTTAATTATGGTATCTGTGCATGGGGGTCTAACACTGCAAACCACCTAAAGTCCATCATCACCCAGCAAAAATCTGCTATCAGAATAATAAACTCTGCTTTCAGACAACACTCAGCTCCCTTGTTTAAATCCCTAAACTTGGTAAATATTAACTCCCTCCACACATTCTCTTGTGTCAACTACATTTACAAAACCCTGTTCTTAAATGCAAACCATGCTCTGAAACTCTCCCTGGACATATGGAATAGGACCCATTATCACCACACCAGAAATAAATATCTCTTTGATATCCCCAGGGTCAAACTTAATCTGTGTAAACACTCTATGCAAATTAAGGGACCTAGTCTATGGAACTCACTCCCTAGTGAATTGAAAAGCTGTCAAACTTTTGCCTCATTTAAAAACAAAAACAAAAAGTACCTAATTTCATCTTCATATTTTCCTACACTGAGCTTTAAATTTGCTCTGTATCTAATGTTACCCAATCTTTATGTACTTAACCCAAACAACTTTATCATTGTGTTCATTGCTGTCTTCTTTTATGTGCTAGCCATATGCTGTATTGTGCCTACAAATTTTTGTTAAACTACCATTTAAGCTGTCATTGCAATCAATCTGAGCTACCTATGTGCTATAATCCACTGTGATTCACACAGTGAATCAGCTTTAGGCAATCTCTCTAATGCACTTCACAATATTAACTGGGATTCTGAATTTAATAATACACAGGATATAAACTCATTAACTAACCTCTTTCTCTCCAAAACTCTAAGCCTCTACAACACTCACTGTCCCCTCCTTACCAAACAAGTAACTGATAAAAGAAAAAATAACCCGTGGCTCACAAGTGGCATAATTAAATCAATCAACAAAAAACATGAATATGAAAAGAAATTTAGGACTGGCCTAGTTACAAAGGAAGTAGTTAAAAGTACTCATCAGTGCTTACCAGTATCATAAGAAAAGCTAAACTTTCATATTATGAGACTAGATTCAAAGAAGCAAAAGGCAACATGAAAAGCACATGGAATACAATCTCTAATATCCTAGGAACTAAACAACACTCCCACAACCAGATAATACTCTCTAAGGATGGCCTTACACCGTCATCTGATTTAGAAATGGCGAATGAATTTAATAGCTTCTTTTCATCGATTGGTGCTAACCTTGCAAGTAAAATCCCACAGACTCAGACACATATCAACACATATCTCTCAGGCAGCTATCCAAACTCTCTTCTCCTTTCACCAGTCAGCCCGACAGATGATGTGTCCATCATACACTCACTAAAAACCAAAGCTGGGAACATCAGTGAAATCCCATCCATTGTATTCAAGAGCGCCTCCCATGCCCTTGCGCCACCTATAGCTCTGCTGCTTAACAAATCCCTTGAATGTCATACCTTCCCTAATATCCTTAAAAAAGCAAGAGTAATGCCAGTTCATAAAGGAGGTAATCCGGCAGACATAAACAATTATAGACCAATATCAAACCTACCCATACTATCAAAAATATTTGAAAAAATTACTGTATCTACAAACAGCTCTACTCCTATCTCGTAAAATTCGACATTCTTAGCCCCTGTCAGTTTGGCTTCCGCTCCCAAAAGAGTACCAACGATGCAATTATTAGTCTCCTTGATATAATTTACTCAGCCCTTGACAAAAATGAGTTTCCGATTGGACTCTTCATTGACCTGAGAAAGGCCTTTGATACTGTTAACCACAATTACCTCTTATGTAAACTCCATCATTATGGAATCCGAGGCCATGCACTGGACTATATCCAATCCTATCTTAGTGATAGACACCAATGTGTAGCCATCAATAATATAACCTCTCCCACTCTACCATAACCGTTGGAGTGCCACAGGGCAGCATCTTGGGACCTCTTCTATTTCTTATATACATCAATGATCTGCCTAATGTCTCTAACATTCTGAAACCTATTTTGTTTGCTGATGATACTACCCTCATCTACTCTAACCCCAACCCACATACACTAAATAATGTTGTTAATAATGAACTAAAAAAAGTCCACTTATGGATGTCAACCAACAAACTAACACTTAACATAGAAAAGACCTACTACATCTTATTTGGAAGCAAATCTACAAATGCAATTCAGCTTCAGATAGACAATGTAAACATTAGCAATAAAAATGATGGAAAGTTTCTTGGCCTATTCCTAGACAAGAGACTCAACTTCAGTACCCACATACAGCACATAACTAAGAAAGTCTCTAAAACAGTTGGTATACTCTCCAAAATCAGATATTATGTACCTAACTCTGCTCTCATCTCTATATTATGCACTAATCTATCCCTATCTTAACTATGGTATCTGTGCATGGGGTTCAACCACTGCAAACCACCTCAAGTCCATCATCACCCAGCAAAAATCTGCTATCAGAATAATATCAAATTCTGCTTTCAGACAACACTCAGCCCCCTTGTTTAACTCCCTAAACATGCTAAACATAATCTCACTCCACAAATTCTCTTGTGTCAACTACATTTACAAAACCCTGTTCTTAAATGCAAATCCTGCTCTGAAACTCTTCCTGGACAGATGTAATAGGACCCATTATCACCACACCAGAAATAAATATCTCTTTGATATCCCCAGAGTTAAACTTAATCTGTGTAAACACTCTATGCAAATAAAGGGACCCAGTCTATGGAACTCACTCCCTATTGAATTGAAAAGCTGTCCAACTTTTACGTCATTCAAAAACAATACTAAAAAGTACCTAATTTCATCTTCATAGTTTTTTACCTTTTGCTTTAAAATTGCACTGTATCTATTGCTACCCAATCTCCCAACCTTTATGTACCCAATTTGAACATCTTTACCATTGTGATCATTGCTGTCTTATATGTGCTGCCAATCTGCTGTATGGTGTCTATTAATCTTGTTTAAATTACCAATCAAGCTGTCAATGTAATCAATCAGAGCTTTAATATACCAATGTGCTTTAATATACTTACTAAGCTCTCTCATCTCATTTTTCTCTTGCAATGTATTTGTTATCATTTATTAATTCTGATAGAAATTACCTACTTAAAATTATCTGTTAGATTAAGGACCTGCCCGAAACGCTGCGCATACTAGTGGCTTTACAAGATTGTAATTACTGTACTATTCAATGTATTCTCATTAACCCAATGTACCTTCTTGTATATATATAAATAAATAAATATACCTACAATTTTTCTCCTATCTTTTATTTATTTTTTCTTGCTATGTAACTTATCATTTTTATAAATTTTGCAAGTATTTACCTACTTAAAATTTTCTTAGATTAAGGACCTGCCGAAACGCTGCGCGTACTAGTGGCTTTACAAGATTGTAATTACTATCCTATGTATCTTCACACAATCCCAATGTACCTTCTTGTATATATATATATATAAAAAATAAATAAATAAATTTTAATGAAGGAATTAAAAGTTCATCGATTCCTATGCAAACTCATGTCCTTTATTTTATTTTGGCCTGTTTATGAGTTCTACTACGGTGGCACCTCGACTTACGATTGCCCCGACTTATGATAATTTCGAGTTACGATGTAAATTTGATCGAAAAATGCGACTCGACTCACGATAGTGTCGTCGACTAACAACATTTGTTGGTACACGTTTGGGTCAACCGAGCACGTGGTTCCTGGTCACACGGACCAACCTGCCTCAGTTTACTAGAGCTGCCCGCTTAGTGACAATCACGCTAAGAAATTATGTTTTTGTGGTGATTTTTTGCTTTTTGAACATAAAACTGATTATCATATATCACACCATGGGTCACAGAAAGTCAGTGGTAAGGTTTAACCTAAGAATATAGTTGTGAGTTGAGGAAGTAGAGGATATCCCTTCCTCATTAAGAAAATGTGTGAAGTATGGGAAGAATTGCAAAGTTTTGTTGAAAAAACTCGCCTAGATAAAGCTGTAGCAGGCCGTTGCAATGACCTTTTAAATGACAATGTGATGTCTTACTACAGACAAGTGTTAAAATGTAGGGAAAAACAAGTGTTTTTAGACAGATTCTTAGTAAGACAAGCAAGCAGTGAGCCACAAGCAGGTCCTAGTGGTATGCAGGCAAAACATGCCAAAGAGTGTATCCCAGAAAAGTCATCACTGCCTGATGTTATAATGGAAGGGGAATGCCCTTCCAAACAGTAACACCTCTCCTCCCCCCTCATCACCA
>WNGS01167062.1:21042-39552 GCA_020271785.1 Procambarus virginalis | reverse complement strand
CACTGTTGTGTGGTCCTCAAGCTACAGGAGTCTCGGGTCAGGTCCCCCGTGACCACTGTTGTGTGGCCCTCAAGCTACAGGAGTCTCGGGTCAGGGTCCCCCGTGACCACTGTTGTGTGGCCCTCAAGCCTACAGAGTCTCGGTCAGGGTCCCCCGTGACCACTGTTTGTGTGGTCCTCAAGCTACAGGAGTCTCGGTCAGGGTCCCCGTGACCACTGTTTGTGTGGTCCTCAAGCTACAGGAGTCTCGGGTCAGGGTCCCCCGTGACCACTGTTTGTGTGGCCCTCAAGCTACAGGTTCTCGGGTCAGGGTCCCCCGTGACCACTGTTGTGTGGTCCTCAAGCTACAGGAGTCTCGGTCAGGGTCCCCCGTGACCACTGTTGTGTGGCCCTCAAGCTACAGGATCTCGGGTCAGGGTCCCGTGACCACTGTTGTGTGGTCCTCAAGCTGCAGGAGTCTCGGGTCAGGGTCCCCCGTGACCACTGTTGTGTGGCCCTCAACTACGGAGTCTCGGTTCAGGGTCCCCCGTGACCACTGTTGTGTGGCCCTCAAGCTGCAGGAGTCTCGGGTCAGGGTCCCCCGTGACCACTGTTTGTGTGGCCCTCAAGCTACAGGATCTCGGGTCAGGGTCCCCCGTGACCACTGTTGTGTGGCCCTCAAGCTACAGGAGTCTCGGGTCAGGGTCCCCCGTGACCACTGTTGTGTGGTCCTCAAGCTGCAGGAGTCTCGGGTCAGGGTCCCCCGTGACCACTGCTGTGGTCCTCAAGCTACAGGAGTCTCGGGTCAGGGTCCCCCGTGACCACTGCTGTGTGGTCCTCAAGCTGCAGGAGTCTCGGGTCAGGGTCCCCCCCCCGTGACCACTGTTTGTGTGTCCTCAAGCTACAGGAGTCTCGGGTCAGGGTCCCCCGTGACCACTGCTGTGTGGCCCTCAAGCTACAGGAGTCTCGGGTCAGGTGCTGACCCTCAGTGAGTGAGGAAGTGATTGGGCACCAGCTCCGTGACTCCAAGTTCCTAGTAGATTCGATTGGACTTCAAATTGTGTGACATTCCAAGCACATCTTGGCTCGTCGGGAAGGCGCACATCTGATGACGCAGGACGCGGGTTCGATCCCATCAGTCGTGCTGCAGGGATTGTCTCGTAGATAAACCCCATTACTGTGATGTCATGTGTACAGGTCAACATTATATATGTTACTCCCTAACCCAAGGACCATCTCATTCATCATGATTTGAACATTATCGAGAGGTTAAAATATATGATAAACATGGCTTTGTTACGCATATATTCTGCCTCTCCCACCTGCTCATATTATAGGAGACGGTAACCACCTTCAGACAAGGACTTACAATAGACGTGGTATACATGGACTTATAAAAGCTTTAGATAAGGGACCACAGAAAGACTGTCAAGGATATTACAAGCACATGCAATAAATGATCAGTATTAGAGTGGAAAAAAACACATGAAAACGAATCTGACTGGAGGAGTGTGGTAAGTGGGGTGCCACAAGGGTATATTTTTGGCCTCCAATCCTTTGTCATATACTCCACTGACACAGGTGAGAATATTACAAACCACGTCATCAATTTCCTGATGTCACTATCAATGGTAAAATAGGAAACGAAAATGATATTGAAGCCTTACAAAGAATCTACGTTAACTCCACAAATGGTCGGAAGACTGACAAATGCTGTTTAATACTGAAAAATGCAAGACCTTGCATATAGGTATTTACTGAAAGTTGCACAATAAGTGGAAGCCGCAGTAAAACAAAAATAAACCCCAAACCCTTGGAAAAATTAAGCGAAACTTTGACTTCGACTATATATATCTCTGGTGGGCCCTCAACTGGACTACTGTATCCAAGCATAAAGACCTCACTACACTACACTACACTACACTACACTACACTACACTACACAACACTACACTACACTACACAGCACTTTATAATTTGTTCATAAAGACCTCACCTTCAAAAAGACATATATGTTTTTGAGAAAGTTCAAAACAGGGTGGCAAAAATCCTGCCAGAACTAAGTCAACTCTCACACAAGCAACAGCTGAGGGGCCAGAGAGCTAACAACACTACAGACCAGTGTTGTTAACCCAGTGTTGTGGATCTCTGACCAACTTTGAACACATTTAACAAGCTGGAGGCAATTAATCCCGACCACTTCTTTATAAGGTCAGATGTAACTCATGCAAGATGCAACAGCTTCAAGGGGGGCCTTTGACAAGTCGCCAGGCTTCCTGTCCCCATCGTGGTCACTAAAATAGACGGTGGCCCTCAGGTAAATTCAGGTAAACAACTTGAGGGAAGAAGACTTACGGCTCTGAGGTCCACTTGAGGTAGTGTTGGCAGCCCTGGTGACGGGGTCTCCCAGCTCCCTGTCTGTAAACAAACATTACTTGTTACTCCCGTGGTAACGTCACCTCTCAACACCTGTGTGACGCAACAGGTGTGTGATGAAGCAGATGTGTGACGCAACGTGTGTGTGTGAAGCAACAGGTGTGTGACGCAACAGGTGTGTGTGAAGCAACAGGTGTGTGAAGCAACAGGTGTGTGAGGCAACGTGTGTGTGAAGCAACAGGTGTGTGAAGCAGCATGTGTTTGAAGCAACATGCGTGTGAAGCAACAGGTGTGTGAAGCAAAATGTGTGTGAAGCAACAGGTGTTTGAAGCAACAGGTGTTTGAAGCAACATGTGTGTGAAGCAACAGGTGAGTGAAGCAACAGGTGTGTGAAGCAACAGGTGTTTGAAGCAACATGTGTGTGAAGCAACAGGTGTGTGAAGCAACATGTGTGTGAAGCAACATGGGTGTGTGAAGCAACATGTGTGTGTGAAGCAACATGTATGTGAAGCAACAGGTGTGTGAAGCAACAGGTGAGTGAAGCAACAGGTGTGTGACGCAACGTGTGTCTGACGCAACATGTGTGTGAAGCAACAGGTGTGTGAAGCAAAATGTGTGTGAAACCACGTGCGCGAAGCAACAGGTGTGTGAAGTAACATGTGTGAAGCAATATGTGTGTGAAGCAACAGGTGTGTGAAGCAACAGGTGTGTGAAGCAACAGGTGTGTGAAGCAACAGGTGAGTGAAGCAACATGTGTGTGAAGCAACAGGTGTGTGAAGCAACAGGTGTATGAAGCAGCAGGAGAGTGAAGCAACAGGTGTGTGAAGTAACATGTGTGTGAAGCAACAGGTGTGTGAAGCAACAGGTGTGTCAAGCAACATGTGTGTGTGAAGCAACATGTGTGTGAAGCAACATGTGTGTGAAGCAACAGGTGTGAGAAGCAACAGGTGTGTGTGTGAAGCAAAAGATGAGTGAATCAACAGGTGTGTGAAGCAACAGGTATGTGAAGCAGCAGGTGTGTGTGTGAATCAACAGGTGAGTGAAGCAACAGGTGTGTGAAGCAACAGGTGTGTGTGAAGCAACAGTTGAGTGAACCAACAGTTGTGTGAAGCAACAGGTGTGTGAAGCAACAAGTGAGTGAAGCAACAGGTGAGTGAAGCAACAGGTGTGTGAAGCAACATGTGTGTGAAGCAACAGTTGAGTGAATCAACAGGAGTGTGAAGCAAAAGGTGTGTGAAGCAACAGGTGTGTGAAGCAACAGTTGAGTGAAGCAACAGGTGTGTGAAGCAACAGTTGAGTGAATCAACAGGTGTGTGAAGCAAAAGGTGTGTGAAGCAAAAGGTGTGTGAAGCAACAGGTGTGTGAAGCAACAGGTGAGTGAAGCAACAGGTGAGTGAAGCAACATGTGTGAAGCAACAGGTGTGTGAAGCAACAGGTGAGTGAAGCAAAAGGTGTGTGAAGCATAAGGAGTGTGTGAAGCAACATGTGTGTGAAGCAACATGTGTGTGAAGCATCATGTGTGTGAAGCAACATGTGTGTGAAGCAACAGGTATGTGAAGCAACAGGTGTGTGAAGCAAAAGGTGTGTGAAGCAACAGGTGTGTGAAGCAACAGGTGAGTGAAGCAACATGTGTGAAGCAACAGGTGTGTGAAGCAACAGGTGTGTGAAGCAAAAAGGTGTGTGAAGCAACAGGTGTGTGAAGCAACAGGTGAGTGAAGCAACATGTGTGAAGCAACAGGTGAGTGAAGCAAAAGGTGTGTGAAGCATAAGGAGTGTGTGAAGCAACATGTGTGTGAAGCAACATGTGTGTGAAGCAACATGTGTGTGAAGCAACAGGTATGTGAAGCAACAGATGTGTGATGCAACAGGTGTGTGAAGCAACAGATGTGTGATGCAACAGGTGTGTGAAGTAACATGTGTGTGAAGCAACATGTGTGTGAAGCAACAGGAGTGTGAAGCAACATATGTGTGAAGCAACAGGTGTGTGAAGCAACAGGTGTGTGAAGCAACATGTGTGTGAAGCAACAGGTGTGTGAAGCAACATGTGTGTGAAGCAACAGGTGTGTGAACCAACAGGTGTGTGAAGCAACAAGTATGTGAAGCAACAAGTATGTGAAGCAACAGGTGTATGAAGCAACAGGTGTGTGAAGCAACATGTGTGTGAAGCAACAGGTGTGTGAAGCAACAAGTGTGTGAAGCAACAGATGTGTGAAGCAACAGGTGTGTGAAGCAACATGTGTGTGAAGCAACAGGTGTGTGAAGCAACAGGTGTGTGAAGCAACATGTGTGTGAAGCAACAGGTGTGTGAAGCAACAGGTGTATGAAGCAACAGGTGTGTGAAGCAACATGTGTGTGAAGCAACAGATGTGTGAAGCAACAGCTGTGTGAAACCACAGCTGTGTGAAGCAACAGGTGTATGAAGCAACAGGTGTATGAAGCAACAGGTGAGTGAAGCAACATGTGTGTGAAGCAACAGGTGTATGAAGCAACAGGTGAGTGAAGCAACATGTGTGTGAAGCAACAGGTGTGTGAAGCAACATGTGTGAAGCAACAGGTGTGTGAAGCAACAGGTGTGTGAAGCAACATGTGTGAAGCAACAGCTGTGTGAAGCAACAGGTGTGTGAAGCAACAGCTGTGTGAAGCAACAGGTGTGTGAAGCAACAGGTGTATGAAGCAACAGGTGTGTGAAGCAACAGGTGTGTGAAGCAACATGTGTGAAGCAACAGGTGTGTGAAGCAACAGGTGTGTGAAGCAACAGGTGTGTGAAGCAACATGTGTGAAGCAACAGGTGTGTGAAGCAACAGCTGTGTGAAGCAACATGTGTGTGAAGCAACAGCTGTGTGAAGCAACAGGTGTGTGAAGCAACAGGTGTATGAAGCAACAGGTGAGTGAAGCAACAGGTGAGTGAAGCAACATGTGTGTGAAGCAACAGGTGTATGAAGCAACAGGTGAGTGAAGCAACATGTGTGTGAAGCAACATGTGTGTGAAGCAACAGGTGTGTGAAGCAACATGTGTGAAGCAACAGGTGTGTGAAGCAACATGTGTGAAGCAACATACAGGAAATAAAACACTGGACGCACACACCTTTGTTAACTCTTCATTTATAAACTATAATTAATTTCAATTATTGACAAATTTTGAATGACATTAATGGCACACTTTACCACTTGATGTATAGTCACCTAGTTAAGCTTGCGGGGGTTGAGCTCTGGCTCTTTGGTCCCGCCTCTCAACCGTCAATCAACAGGTGTACAGTTTCCTGAGCCTACTGGACTCTATCNAAAGTAATCGGTGAAGGAATTCCGAGATTAGCGATTTTGAACAAACGAACATTTACATTTATTTTATATAGATACATAGTGGTAAGACTCACTCAACAATGCCTCGGTCGTAGACCCGGAAGTAGAGAGGGTCCATCTTCTTCCTCTTCATCTCGGCCACCATGTTGACCATCACACCGTCCACGAAGCGTTGAAGCGCGCGTCGGGCGCATACACGCCTTGGAAGATGAGTGACAACTGCCCTGTGTGAAGTAATGGGGCTTACTTGACACATAACTTGTGATGTCGGGTCAGGGTCCCCCGTGACCACTGTTGTGTGGCCCTCAAGCTGCAGGAGTCTCGGGTCAGGGTCCCCCGTGACCACTGCTGTGTGGTCCTCAAGCTGCAGGAGTCTCGGGTCAGGGTCCCCCGTGACCACTGTTGTGTGGCCCTCAAGCTGCAGGAGTCTCGGGTCAGGGTCCCCCGTGACCACTGCTGTGTGGTCCTCAAGCTGCAGGAGTCTCGGGTCAGGGTCCCCCGTGACCACTGTTGTGTGGTCCTCAAGCTACAGGAGTCTCGGGTCAGGGTCCCCCGTGACCACTGTTGTGTGGTCCTCAAGCTACAGGAGTCTCGGGTCAGGGTCCCCCGTGACCACTGTTGTCTGGTCCTCAAGCTACAGGAGTCTCGGGTCAGGGTCCCCCGTGACCACTGTTGTGTGGTCCTCAAGCTACAGGAGTCTCGGGTCAGGGTCCCCCGTGACCACTGTTGTGTGGCCCTCAAGCTACAGGAGTCTCGGGTCAGATGTCGGGTCAGGGTCCCCCGTGACCACTGCTGTGTGGTCCTCAAGCTACAGGAGTCTCGGGTCAGGTCCTGACGGTCAGGGTCCCCCGTGACCACTGTTGTGTGGTCCTCAAGCTACAGGAGTCTCGGGTCAGGGTCCCCCGTGACCACTGCTGTGTGGTCCTCAAGCTACAGGAGTCTCGGGTCAGGTCCTGACCCTCAGTGTGAGTGAGGAAGTGATTGGGCACCAGCTCCGTGACTCCAAGTTCCTAGTAGATTCGAATGGACTTCAAATTGTGTGACATTCCAAGCACATCTTGGCTCGTCGGGAAGGCGCACATCTGATGTGACGCAGGACGCGGGTTCGATCCCATCAGTCGTGCTGAAGGGATTGTCTCGTAGATAAACCCCATTACTGTGATGTCAGTGTGTACAGGTCAACAGTTATATAATGTTACTCCCAAGGAACCATCTCATTCATCATGATTTTGAAACATTATCGAGAGGTTAAAATATATGATAAACATGGTTTTGTTACGCATATATTCTGCCTCTCCCACCTGCTCATATTATAGGAGACGGTAACCAGCTCTTCAGACAAAGGACTTACAATAGACGTGGTATACATGGACTTATACAAAGCTTTAGATAAGGGACCACAGGAAAGACTGTCAAGGATATTACAAGCACATGCAATAAATGATCAAGTATTAGAGTGGAAAAAAAACAATGAAAACGAATCTGACTGGAGGAGTGTGGTAAGTGGGGTGCCACAAGGGTATATTTTGGGCTCCAATCCTTTTGTCATATACGTCACTGACACAGGTGAGAATATTACAAACCACGTCATCAAATTTCCTGATGTCACTATCAATGGTAAAATAGGAAACGAAAATGATATTGAAGCCTTACAAAGAAATCTACGTTAACTCCACAAATGGTCGGAAGACTGACAAATGCTGTTTAATACTGAAAATGCAAGACCTTGCATATAGGTATTTACTGAAAGTTGCACAATAAGTGGAAGCCGCAGTAAAACAAAAATAAACCCCAAACCCTTGGAAAATTAAGCGAAACTTTGACTTCGACTATATATATCTCTGGTGGGCCCTCAACTGGACTACTGTATCCAAGCATAAAGACCTCACTACACTACACTACACTACACTACACTACACTACACTACACTACACTACACTACACTATACGACACGACACGACACACACTACACTACACAGCACTTTATAATTTGTTCATAAAGACCTCACCTTCAAAAAGACATATATGTTTTTGAGAAAGTTCAAAACAGGGTGGCAAAAATCCTGCCAGAACTAAGTCAACTCTCACACAAGCAACAGCTGAGGGGCCAGAGAGCTAACAACACTACAGACCAGTGTTGTTAACCCAGTGTTGTGGATCTCTGACCAACTTTGAACACATTTAACAAGCTGGAGGCTATTAATCCCGACCACTTCTTTAAAAGGTCAGATGTAACTCATGCAAGATGCAACAGCTTCAAGGGGGGGGGGGCCTTTGACAAGTCGCCAGGCTTCCTGTCCCCATCGTGGTCACTAAAATAGACGGTGGCCCTCAGGTAAATTCAGGTAAACAACTTGAGGGAAGAAGACTTACGGCTCTGAGGTCCACTTGAGGTAGTGTTGGCAGCCCTGGTGACGGGGTCTCCCAGCTCCCTGTCTGTAAACAAACATTACTTGTTACTCTTGTGGTAACGTCACCTCTCAACACCTGTGTGACGCAACAGGTGTGTGATGCAGCAGATGTATGATGCAACGTGTGTGTGAAGCAACAGGTGTATGACGGAACAGGTGTGTGACGCAACGTGTGTGTGTGAAGCAACAGGTGTGTGACGCAACATGTGTGCGAAGCAACAGGTGTGTGAAGCAACAGGTGAGTGAAGCAACATGTGTGCGAAGCAACAGGTGTGTGAAGCAACAGGAGAGTGAAGCAACAGGTGTGTGAAGCAACAGGAGAGTGAAGCAACAGGTGTGTCAAGCAACAGGTGTGTCAAGCAACAGGTGTGTCAAGCAACATGTGTGAAGCAACAGGTGTGTGAAGCAACGTGTGTGAAGCAACATGTGTGAAGCAACATGTGTGTGAAGCAACAGGTGTGTGAAGCAACATGTGTGTGAAGCAACATGTGTGTGCAGCAACATGTACTCACCTATACTCACCTATATGTGTCTGCAGGATCGAGCATTGACTCTTGGATCCCGCCTTTCGAGCATCAGTTGTTTACAGCAATGACTCCTGTCCCATTTCCCTATCATACCTGGTTTTAAAATTATGAATAGTATTTGCTTCCACAACCTGTTCCTTGAGTGCATTCCATTTTCCCACTACTCTCACGCTAAAAGAAAACTTCCTAACATCTCTGTGACTCATCTGAGTTTCCAACTTCCATCCATGTCCCCTCGTTCTGTTACTATTCCGTGTGAACATTTCGTCTATGTCCACTCTGTCAATCCCTCTGAGTATTTTATACGTTCCTATCATGTCCCCTCTCTCCCTTCTTCTTTCTAGTGTCGTAAGGCACAGTTCCCTCAGGCGCTCCTCATACCCCATCCCTCGTAGCTCAGGGACGAGTCTCGTTGCAAACCTCTGAACCTTTTCCAGTTTCATTATATGCTTCTTCAGATGGGGACTCCATGATGAGGCGGCATACTCTAAGACTGGCCTCACGTAGGCAGTGTAAAGCGCCCTAAATGCCTCCTTGCTTAGGTTTCTGAATGATGTTCTAACTTTTGCCAGTGTCGAGTACGCTGCTGTCGTTATCCTATTTATATGTGCCTCAGGAGATAGATTAGGTGTTACGTCCACACCCAGGTCTCTCTCGCGCGTCGTCACAGGTAGACTGTTCCCCTTCATTGTGTACTGACCCTTTGGTCTCCTATCTCCTAGTCCCATTTCCATAACTTTACATTTGCTCGTGTTGAATTCCAATAGCCATTTCTCTGACCATCTCTGCAACCTGTTCAGGTCTTCTTGGAGGATCCTGCAATCCTCATCTGTCACAACTCTTCTCATCAACTTTGCGTCATCCGCAAACATCGACATGTAGGACTCTACACCCGTAAACATATCGTTAACATATACAAGAAATAGAATTGGTCCCAGTACCGATCCTTGTGGTACTCCACTTGTTACTGTTCGCCAGTCCGACTTCTCGCCCCTTACCGTAACTCTTTGGCTCCTTCCTGTTAGGTAGTTCCTTATCCATGCTAGGACCTTTCCCCCTACCCCCGCCTGCCTCTCGAGTTTGAACAGCAGTCTCATGTGCGGTACTGTATCAAAGGCTTTTTGGCAGTCCAGAAATATGCAGTCTGCCCAACCATCTCTGTCCTGTCTTATCCTCGTTATTTTATCATAGAATTCCAGAAGGTTTGTTAGGCACGATTTCCCTGTCCAGAACCCATGTTGATGTTTGTTCACAAACCTAACGTTCTCCAGGTGCGCAACCAGTCGTAGCCTAATTATTCTTTCCAGTATTTTACAGGGGATGCTTGTCAGTGATACAGGTCTATAGTTAAGTGCCTCCTCCCTATCGCCTTTCTTGAAGATCGGCACGACATTTGCCTTCTTCCAGCAACTGGGCAATTCTCCCGACATAAGTGACTCATTAAAGATCATCGCCAGAGGCACGCTGAGGGCCTGCGCCGCTTCTTTTAGTATCCACGGTGATACTTTGTCTGGTCCTACTGCTTTAGATGCATCTAGAGTTGTCAACTGTTTCATTACCTCTTCTGCTGTCACCTCTATATCTGATAGTCTTTCATCTAGGGTAACCCCTTCCAACAATGGGAGCTGCTCGGGCTCGGTAGTGAACACTCCATGGAAACTGGCATTCAGTGCCTCACAGATTTCCTTGTCATTTTCAGTATATGCCCCCTCTGCCTTCCTTAGCCTTGTCACTTGGTCGTTCACCGACATTTTCCTTCTTATATGACTGTGTAGTAGCTTAGGTTGTGTTTTTGCTTTGATTGCAATATCGTTCTCATAGTCCCTTTCCGATGTTCGTCTTATGTTAATGTAATCGTTCCTAGCTCTGTTGCATCTGATCCTGTTGTCCTCTGTCCTTTGTCTTCTGAACTTCCTCCACTCCCGCCTGCTGGCCTTTTTGCTTCCTGACACTGTCTATTAAACCAAGGGTTATTATATTCCTTCTTATTTTTTCCCTTTACTGTTGGTATAAATCTCTCTTCGGCCTCTTGGCATTTCTGTATGACTAGGTCCATCATATCTTGGACTGTTTTTCCTCTAATTTCTTCCTCCCACTGCACTTCTCCCAGATAGTCCCTTATCCTCCTATAGTCCCCTTTCCTGTAGTCAACTCTCCTTGACTACAGTTGCTGTGTGTGAAGCAACATGTGTGTGAAGCAACATGTGTGTGAAGCAACATGTGTGTGAAGCAACAGGAGTGTGAAGCAACATGTGTGTGAAGCAACATGTGTGAA
Organism: Procambarus virginalis; assembly: GCA_020271785.1. Lineage (NCBI taxonomy): Eukaryota > Metazoa > Arthropoda > Malacostraca > Decapoda > Cambaridae > Procambarus > Procambarus virginalis. The sequence continues at coordinate 28,684 of WNGS01167062.1, read as the reverse complement.
GCAACATGTGTGTGAAGCAACATGTGTGAAGCAACATGTGTGTGAAGCAACATGTGTGTGAAGCAACAGGAGTGTGAAGCAACATGTGTGTGAAGCAACATGTGTGTGAAGCAACATGTGTGTGAAGCAACAGGAGTGTGAAGCAACATGTGTGTGAAGCAACATGTGTGAAGCAACATGTGTGTGAAGCAACATGTGTGAAGCAACAGGTGTGTGAAGCAACATGTGTGAAGCAACATGTGTGAAGCAACATGTGTGAAGCAACATGTGTGTGAAGCAACATGTGTGTGAAGCAACATGTGTGTGAAGCAACATGTGTGTGAAGCAACATGTGTGAAGCAACATGTGTGTGAAGCAACAGGTGTACTCACCTAGTTGTACTCACCTAGTTGTGCTTGCGGGGGTTGAACTCTTTGGTCCCGCCTCTCAACCGTCAATCAACAGGTGTACAGTTTCCTGAGCCTATTGGGCTCTATCATATCTACACTTGAAACTGTGTATGGAGTCAGCCTCCACCACATCGCTTCCTAATGCATTCCATTTGTCAACCACTCTGACACTAAAAAAGTTCTTTCTAATATCTCTGTGGCTCATTTGGGCACTCAGTTTCCACCTGTGTCCCCTAGTGCGTGTGCCCCTTGTGTTAAACAGCCTGTCTTTATCAACCCTGTCGATTCCCCTGAGAATCTTGAATGTGGTGATCATGTCCCCCCTAACTCTTCTGTCTTCCAACGAAGTGAGGTTTAATTCCTGCAGTCGCTCCTCGTAGCTCATACCTCTCAGCTCGGGTACTAGTCTGGTGGCAAACCTTTGAACCTTTTCCAGTTTAGTCTTATGCTTGACTAGATAGGGACTCCATGCTGGAGCCGCATACTCCAGGATTGGTCTGACATATGTGGTATATAATGTTCTGAAAGATTCCTTACACAAGTTTCTAAAGGCCGTTCTTATGTTAGCCAACCTGGCATATGCTGCTGATGTTATCCTCTTGATATGAGCTTCAGGGGACAGGTCTGGCGTGATATCAACCCCCAGGTCTTTCTCTCTCTCTGACTCTTGAAGTATTTCATCTCCCAAATGATACCTTGTATCTGGTCTCCTGCTTCCTACCCCTATCTTCATTACATTACATTTGCTTGGGTTAAACTCTAACAGCCATTTGTTCGACCATTCCTGCAGCTTGTCCAGGTCTTCTTGAAGTCTCAAGCTGTCCTCCTCTGTCTTAATCCTTCTCATAATTTTGGCGTCGTCAGCAAACATTGAGAGGAATGAGTCTATACCCTCTGGGAGATCATTTACGTATATCAGAAACAGGATAGGTCCAAGTACAGAGCCCTGTGGGACTCCACTGGTGACTTCACGCCAGTCTGAGGTCTCACCCCTCACTGTAACTCTCTGCTTCCTATTGCTTAGGTACTCCCTTATCCACTGGAGCGCCCTACCTGTTACTCCTGCCTGTTTCTCCAGCTTATGCATCAACCTTTTATGGGGTACTGTGTCAAAGGCTTTCCGACAGTCCAAAAAAATGCAGTCCGCCCACCCTTCTCTTTCTTGCTTAATTTTTGTCACCTGATCGTAGAATTCTATCAAGCCTGTAAGGCAAGATTTACCCTCCCTGAACCCATGTTGATGGGTTGTCACGAAGTCTCTTCTCTCCAGATGTGTTACTAGGTTTTTTCTCACAATCTTCTCCATCACCTTGCATGGTATACAAGTTAAGGACACTGGCCTGTAGGTGTGTGAAGCAACAGGTGTGTGAAGCAACATGTGTGAAGCAACATGTGTATGAAGCAACAGGTGTATGAAGCAACAGGTGTGTGAAGCAACAGGTGTGTGAAGCAACAGGTGAGTGAAGCAACAGGTGTGTGAAGCAACAGGTGTGTGAAGCAACAGGTGTGTGAAGCAACAGGTGTGTGAAGCAACAGGTGAGTGAAGCAACAGGTGTGTGAAGCAACAGGTGTGTGAAGCAACAGGTGTATGAAGCAACAGGTGTGTGAAGCAACAGGTGTATGAAGCAACATACAGGAAATAAAACACTGGACGCACACACCTTTGTTAACTCTTCATTTATAAAACTATAATTTATTGTCATTTCAATTATTGNGGTCCAGGTCTTCTTGAAGTCTCAAGCTGTCCTCCTCTGTCTTAATCTTCTCATAATTTTGGCGTCGTCAGCAAACATTGAGAGGAATGAGTCTATACCCTCTGGGAGATCATTTACGTATATCAGAAACAGGATAGGTCCAAGTACAGAGCCCTGTGGGACTCCACTGGTGACTTCACGCCAGTCTGAGGTCTCACCCCTCACTGTAACTCTCTGCTTCCTATTGCTTAGGTACTCCCTTATCCACTGGAGCGCCCTACCTGTTACTCCTGCCTGTTTCTCCAGCTTATGCATCAACCTTTTATGGGGTACTGTGTCAAAGGCTTTCCGACAGTCCAAAAAAATGCAGTCCGCCCCCCTTCTCTTTCTTGCTTAATTCTTGTCACCTGATCGTAGAATTCTATCAAGCCTGTAAGGCAAGATTACCCTCCCTGAACCCATGTTGATGGGTTGTCACGAAGTCTCTTCTCTCCAGATGTGTTACTAGGTTTTTTCTCACAATCTTCTCCATCACCTTGCATGGTATACAAGTTAAGGACACTGGCCTGTAGTTCAGTGCCTCTTGTCTGTCACCCTTTTTGTATATTGGTACTACATTAGCAGTCTTCCATATTTCTGGTAGGTCCCCCGTTTCCAGTGACTTACTATACACTATGGAGAGTGGTAAGCAAAGTGCTCCTGCACACTCTTTCAACACCCATGGCGAGATTCCATCCGGCCCAACAGCTTTTCTCACATCCAGCTCCAATAGGTGCTTTTTGACCTCATCTCTTGTAATTTCGAACCTATCCAAGGTCACCTGGTTTGCTGCCACCTCTCCTAGCGCCGTGACTTCTCCCTGTTCTATTGTAAAGACCTCCTGGAACCTTTTGTTGAGTTCTTCACACACCTCTTTGTCATTTTCTGTGTACCTGTCCTCGCCCACCCTAAGTTTCATCACCTGTTCCTTCACTGTTGTCTTCCTCCTGATGTGACTGTGTAGTAGCTTTGGTTCAGTCTTGGCTTTATTAGCTATATCATTTTCATACCTTTTCTCAGCTGCTCTTCTCACACTGACATACTCGTTTCTGATTCTCTGGTATCTCAGGGAGCCGGTCGGCCGAGCGGACAGCACACTGGACTTGTGATCCTGTGGCCCTGGGTTCGATCCCAGGCGCCGGCGAGAAACAATGGGCAGAGTTTCTTTCACCCTATGCCCCTGTTACCTAGCAGTAAAATAGGTACCTGGGTGTTAGTCAGCTGTCACGGGCTGCTTCCTGGGGGTGGAGGCCTGGTCGAGGACCGGGCCGCGGGACACTAAAGCCCCGAAATCATCTCAAGATAAGAAGATCTCTCTCTCTATTTTCTGGTGTTCTGTTATTACGGAAGTTCCTCCATGCCCTTTTGTTCAGCTCCTTTGCTTTCATACATTCCGTATTAAACCACGGATTCTTCCTTTGCTTCTCTGTTTTTTCCTGTTGGGCTGGGACAAACCTGCTTACAGCCTCCTGACATTTTTGGGTGACATAGTCCATCATGTCTTGTACGGACTTGGTTCCGAGTTCTGTGTCCCAATGTATATCCCATAGGAATTTATTCATCTCCTCATAGTGTGTGTGTTTGTGTGTGTGTGTGTGTGTGTGTGTGTGTGTGTGTGTGTGTGTGTGTGTGTGTGTGTGTGTGTGTGTGTGTGTGTGTGTGTGTGTGTGTGTGTGTGTGTGTGGCATCACTGTGTGCTGCTCCACAGGACAAAACACTCACATAACAGCCCCTTACCCTCCGAAGGAAGTCTACTCACATCTTACCTTCACAATCACCTGGGAAGGAAAGCTACCCAAAACAAAAGTAGAATGAGAGGTTCACAACACGAGAGAGAAGCCTTACCAGCGTGAGGTTGCCCGCAATCTGCACCTCAGCGTTGCCAAAGCGCTTCACATTGGTCAGGCCCCGAATGACTCCCCCGCCGATAGCAGTGCCGCTCTGTCTGTCGGTAAACACACAACCCGTCCATTAATGTACGGGAACAGCGTCACGAGACGGGCGCAATGTTATACTGTCTATCTGGGTGGCGGATGCAGTGGTATACTGTCTATCTGGGTGACAGGTACAGTGGTATACTGTCTATCTGGGTGACGGGTGCAGGTGTTATACTGTCTATCTGGGTGACGGGTACAGGTGTTATACTATCTGGGTGACGGATACAGGTGTTATACTATCTGGGTGACAGGTACAGTGGTATACTGTCTATCTGGGTGGCGGATGCAGTGGTATACTGTCTATCTGGGTGACGGGTGCAGGTGTTATACTGTCTATCTGGGTGACGGGTACAGGTGTTATACTATCTGGGTGACGGGCGCAGTTATACTGTCTATCTGGGTGACGGGTACAGTGGTATACTGTCTATCTGGGTGACGGGTGCAGGTGTTATACTGTCTATCTGGGTGACGGGCGCAGTTATACTGTCTATCTGGGTGACGGGTACAGTGGTATACTGTCTATCTGGGTGACGGGTACAGTGGTATACTGTCTATCTGGGTGACGGGTGCAGGTGTTATACTGTCTATCTGGGTGACGGGCGCAGTTATACTGTCTATCTGGGTGACGGGTACAGTGGTATACTGTCTATCTGGGTGACGGGTACAGTGGTATACTGTCTATCTGGGTGACGGGTGCAGTGGTATACTGTCTATCTGGGTGACGGGTGCAGTGGTATACTGTCTATCTGGGTGACGGGTACAGTGGTATACTGTCTATCTGGGTGACGGGTGCAGTGGTATACTGTCTATCTGGGTGACGGGTGCAGTGGTATACTGTCTATCTGGGTGACGGGTGCAGTGGTATACTGTCTATCTGGGTGACGGGTGCAGTGGTATACTGTCTATCTGGGTGACGGGTGCAGGTGGTATACTGTCTATCAGGGTGACGGTGCAGGTGTATACTGTCTATCTGGGTGACGGGTGCAGGTGTTATACTGTCTATCTGGGTGACGGGTGCAGGTGTTATACTGTCTATCTGGGTGACGGGTGCAGGTGTTATACTGTCTATCTGGGTGACGGGTGCAGTGGTATACTGTCTATCTGGGTGACGGGTGCAGGTGTTATACTGTCTATCTGGGTGACGGGTACAGTGGTATACTGTCTATCTGGGTGACGGGTGCAGGTGGTATACTGTCTTTCTGGGTGACGGGTACAGTGGTATACTGTCTATCTGGGTGACGGGTGCAGTGTTATACTGTCTATCTGGGTGACGGGTACAGCGGTATACTGTCTATCTGGGTGACGGGTGCAGTGGTATACTGTCTATCTGGGTGACGGGTGCAGGTGTTATACTGTCTATTAGGGTGACGGTGCAGGTGTTATACTGTCTATCTGGGTGACGGGTGCAGTGGTATACTGTCTATCTGGGTGACGGGTGCAGGTGTTATACTGTCTATCAGGGTGACGGGTGCAGGTGTTATACTGTCTATCTGGGTGACGGGTGCAGGTGTTATACTGTCTATCTGGGTGACGGGCGCAGTTATACTGTCTATCTGGGTGACGGGTGCAGTGGTATACTGTCTATCTGGGTGACGGGTGCAGTGGTATACTGTCTATCTGGGTGACGGGTGCAGTGTATACTGTCTATCTGGGTGACGGGTACAGTGGTATACTGTCTATCTGGGTGACGGGTGCAGTGGTATACTGTCTATCTGGGTGACGGGTGCAGTGGTATACTGTCTATCTGGGTGACGGGTGCAGTGGTATACTGTCTATCTGGGTGACGGGTGCAGTGGTATACTGTCTATCTGGGTGACGGGTGCAGTGGTATACTGTCTATCTGGGTGACGGGTGCAGTGGTATACTGTCTATCTGGGTGACGGGTGCAGGTGTTATACTGTCTATCAGGGTGACGGGTGCAGGTGTATACTGTCTATCTGGGTGACGGGTGCAGGTGTTATACTGTCTATCAGGGTGACGGGTGCAGGTGTTATACTGTCTATCTGGGTGACGGGTGCAGGTGTTATACTGTCTATCTGGGTGACGGGTACAGTGGTATACTGTCTATCTGGGTGACGGGTGCAGGTGTTATACTGTCTATCTGGGTGACGGGTACAGTGGTACACTGTCTATCTGGGTGACGGGTGCAGGTGTTATACTGTCTATCTGGGTGACGGGTACAGTGGTATACTGTCTATCTGGGTGACGGGTGCAGGTGTTATACTGTCTATCTGGGTGACGGGCGCAGTTATACTGTCTATCTGGGTGACGGGTACAGTGGTATACTGTCTATCTGGGTGACGGGTGCAGGTGTTATACTGTCTATCTGGGTGACGGGCGCAGTTATACTGTCTATCTGGGTGACGGGTACAGTGGTATACTGTCTATCTGGGTGACGGGTACAGTGGTATACTGTCTATCTGGGTGACGGGTGCAGTGGTATACTGTCTATCTGGGTGACGGGTGCAGTGGTATACTGTCTATCTGGTGACGGGTACAGTGGTATACTGTCTATCTGGGTGACGGGTGCAGTGGTATACTGTCTATCTGGGTGACGGGTGCAGTGGTATACTGTCTATCTGGGTGACGGGTGCAGTGGTATACTGTCTATCTGGGTGACGGGTGCAGTGGTATACTGTCTATCTGGGTGACGGGTGCAGGTGTTATAATGTCTATCAGGGTGACGGGTGCAGGGTATACTGTCTATCTGGGTGACGGGTGCAGGGTTATACTGTCTATCAGGGTGACGGGTGCAGGTGTTATACTGTCTATCTGGGTGACGGGTGCAGGTGTTATACTGTCTATCTGGGTGACGGGTACAGTGGTATACTGTCTATCTGGGTGACGGGTGCAGGGTTTACTGTCTATCTGGGTGACGGGTACAGTGGTATACTGTCTATCTGGGTGACGGGTGCGGTGTTATACTGTCTTCTGGGTGACGGGTACAGTGGTATACTGTCTATCTGGGTGACGGTGCAGGTGTATACTGTCTATCTGGGTGACGGGTACAGTGGTATACTGTCTATCTGGGTGACGGGTGCAGTGGTATACTGTCTAACTGGGTGACGGTGCAGGTGTTACTGTCTATTAGGGTGACGGGTGCAGGTGTTATACTGTCTATCTGGGTGACGGGTGCAGTGGTATACTGTCTATCAGGGTGACGGGTGCAGGTGTTATACTGTCTATCAGGGTGACGGGTGCAGGTGTATACTGTCTATCTGGGTGACGGGTGCAGGTGTTATACTGTCTATCTGGGTGACGGGCGCAGGTATACTGTCTATCTGGGTGACGGGTACAGTGGTATACTGTCTATCTGGGTGACGGGTGCAGTGGTATACTGTCTATCTGGGTGACGGGTGCAGTGGTATACTGTCTATCTGGGTGACGGGTGCCCAGATAGACAGTATACCACTGCGCCCGTCACCCAGATAGACAGAATACCACTGCACCCGTCACCCAGATAGACAGAATACCACTGCACCCGTCACCCCGATAGACAGTATACCACTGCGCCCGTCACCCAGATAGACAGAATACCACTGCACCCGTCACCTAGATAGACAGTATACCACTGCATCCGCCA
>WNGS01167059.1:7770-25445 GCA_020271785.1 Procambarus virginalis | reverse complement strand
ATAAACGTTCTCCCAGAGAAATTAGACTTGTTTCTGTCAATGTTTGCTGATGACGCGAAAATTGTGGAGGATAGGAAGAGGCTACAAGATGACCTAGACAAACAGGAGGAATGGTCCAACAAATGGCTACTAGAGTTTAACTCACATAAATGTAAAGTAATGAAGCTAGGTAGAGGGAGCAGCAGGACAGATACAGGGTACCAAATGGGAGATGAAGTTCTCCATGACACGGACAGCGAGATCTAGGAGTTGATATCACACTGAACCTGCCTTCTGAAGCCCACATTAAAAGGATACCATCAGCGGTGTATGAGAGGCTGGCTAACATGACAACTGCCTTCAGAAATTTGTGCAAGACCAATCAGTCCTGGAGTATACGGCTCCAGCATGGAGTCCATACCTTGTAAAGCGTAAGACAAAGTTAGAGAAGGTTCAAAGGTATGCCACACTAAACTAGTTCCAGAACTAAGAGGTATGAGTTACGAGGAAACGTTGCGTGAATTGCACCTCACGTCGCTGGAAGACAGAATAGTAAGAGGAGACATGATTACCACATACACAGTTCTCGGGGGACTTAATTTGGTAGATAAAGACATTATTTAACACGGGTGGTACATAAACAAGGGATAACATGTGAAAACTGAGTACCCAAATGAGCCACAGAGACATTAGAAAAAAAAAATTCACTGTCATAGTAGTTAGTAAATGGAATGCATTAAGTAGTGATGTGGTGAAGGCAGACTCCATACACAGTTTCAAATGTACATATGATAGAGCCCAATAGGCTCAGGAACACCAATAGTTTGACAATTGAGAGGCGGGACCAAAGAGCCAGAGCTCAACCCCAGCAAGCACAACTAGTAAAGTACAACCAGGTGAGTACATAATTATACTCTCGTGAGGCAAGTGTACAGATTTACAATATTAATTGTAAATAATACCAATAGAAACATACAGTCTTCAGAACTAGTGAACGTTAGTGTACGGTACAAGTGTGCATGAGACGTTAGTGTACGGTACAAGTGTCCATGGGACGTTAGTGTACGGTACAAGTGGGCATGGGACGTTAGTGTACGGTACAAGCGGGCATGGGACGTTAGTGTACGGTACAAGCGGGCATGGGACGTTAGTGTACGGTACAAGTGGGCATGGGACGTTAGTGTACGGTACAAGTGGGCATGGGACGTTAGTGTACGGTACAAGCGGGCATGGGACGTTAGTGTACGGTACAAGCGGGCATGGGACGTTAGTGTACGGTACAAGTGTCCATGTGACGTTAGTGTACGGTACAAGTGGGCATGGGACGTTAGTGTACGGTACAAGTGTCCATGTGACGTTAGTGTACGGGACAAGTGGCCATGGGACGTTAGTGTACGGTACAAGTGTCCATGTGACGTTAGTGTACGGTACAAGTGGGCATGGGACGTTAGTGTACGGTACAAGTGTCCATGTGACAGTGTACGGTACAAGTGTCCATGGGACGTTAGTGTACGGTACAAGTGGGCATGGGACGTTAGTGTACGGTACAAGTGTCCATGTGACGTTAGTGTACGGTACAACTGTCCATGTGACGTTAGTGTACGGTACAAGTGGGCATGGGACGTTAGTGTACGGTACAAGTGTCCATGGGACGTTAGTGTACGGTACAAGTGGGCATGGGACGTTAGTGTACGGTACAAGTGTCCATGTGACGTTAGTGTACGGTACAACTGTCCATGTGACGTTAGTGTACGGTACAAGTGTCCATGTGACGTTAGTGTACGGTACAAGTGTCCATGTGACGTTAGTGTACGGTACAAGTGTCCATGTGACGTTAGTGTACGGTATAAGCGGGCATGGGACGTTAGTGTACGGTACAAGTGTCCATGACGTTAATGTACGGTACAAGCGGGCATGGGACGTTAGTGTACGGTACAAGCGGGCATGGGACGTTAGTGTACGGTACAAGTGGCATGGGACGTTAGTGTACAGTACAAGTGGGCATGGGACGTTAGTGTACTGTACAAGTGGGCATGGGACGTTAGTGTACGGTACAAGCGGGCATGGGACGTTAGTGTACGGTACAAGTGTCCATGTGACGTTAGTGTACGGTACAAGCGGGCATGGGACGTTAGTGTACGGTACAAGCGGGCATGGGACATTAGTGTACGGTACAAGTGTCCATGTGACGTTAGTGTACGGTACAAGCGGGCATGGGACGTTAGTGTACGGTACAAGCGGGCATGGGACATTAGTGTACGGTACAAGTGTCCATGTGACGTTAGTGTACGGTACAAGTGGGCATGGGACGTTAGTGTACGGTACAAGCGGGCATGGGACATTAGTGTACGGTACAAGTGTCCATGTGACGTTAGTGTACGGTACAAGCGGGCATGGGACGTTAGTGTACGGTACAAGCGGGCATGGGACGTTAGTGTACGGTACAAGCGGGCATGGGACGTTAGTGTACGGTACAAGTGGGCATGGGACGTTAGTGTACGGTACAAGTGTCCATGGGACGTTAGCGTACGGTAAGGTACGGAACACACACGGCGAGACGAGTACAATGCTCATATTGCAAATAAACTGAAAAACAACAATACTTTAAGCCAAACTGTCATGAAAAATTAGTTGCGAAGCCATTTATTCCCACGCAAATATATATATAAAAAAGACAGTGACGGCTCTTTCAAAGACCGGAAGTAAAAGTTGACTTGAGTAAGAGGAACAACGATTACTGTGTTGCAGGAGGCTGGGAGGTATTGCAGGAGGCTGGGAGGTGTTGCAGGAGGCTGGGAGGTGTTGCAGGAGGCTGGGAGGTGTTGCAGGGAGGCTGGGAGGTGTTGCAGGGAGGCTGGGAGGTGTTGCAGGAGGCTGGGAGGTGTTGCAGGAGTCTGGGAGGTGTTGCAGGAGTCTGGGAGGTGTTGCAGGAGGCTGGGAGGTGTTGCAGGAGTCTGGGAGGTGTTGCAGGAGGCTGGGAGGTGTTGCAGGAGTCTGGGAGGTGTTGCAGGAGGCTGGGAGGTGTTGCAGGAGTCTGGGAGGTGTTGCAGGGAGGCTGGGAGGTGTTGCAGGAGGCTGGGAGGTGTTGCAGGAGGCTGGGAGGTGCTGCAGGAGGCTGGAGGTGTTGCAGGAGGCTGGGAGGTGTTGCAGGAGGCTGGGAGGTGTTGCAGGAGTCTGGGAGGTGTTGCAGGAGTCTGGGAGGTGTTGCAGGAGGCTGGGAGGTGTTGCAGGAGTCTGGGAGGTGTTGCAGGAGGCTGGGAGGTGTTGCAGGAGTTTGGGAGGTGTTGCAGGGAGGCTGGGAGGTGTTGCAGGAGGCTGGGAGGTGTTGCAAGAGGCTGGGAGGTGTTGCAGGAGTCTCGGAGGTGTTGCAGGAGTATGGGAGGTGTTGCAGGAGTCTGGGAGGTGTTGCAGGAGGCTGGGAGGTGTTGCAGGAGTCTGGGAGGTGTTGCAGGAGGCTGGGAGGTGTTGCAGGAGGCTGGGAGGTGTTGCAGGAGGCTGGGAGGTGTTGCAGGAGGCTGGGAGGTGCTGCAGGAGGCTGGGAGGTGTTGCAGGAGGCTGAGAGGTGTTGCAGGAGGCTGGGAGGTGTTGCAGGGAGTCTGGGAGGTGTTGCAGTAGGCTGGGAGGTATTGCAAGGAGTCTGGGAGGTGTTGCAGGGAGGCAGGGAGGTGCTGCTGGGGCTGGGAGGTGTTGCAGGAGGCTGGGAGGTATTGCAAGGAGTCTGGGAGGTGTTGCAGGGAGGCAGGGAGGTGCTGCTGGGGGCTGGGAGGTGTTGCAGGAGGCTGGGAGGTGTTGCAGGGAGTCTGGGAGGTGTTGCAGGAGGCTGGGAGGTGTTGCAGGGAGGCTGAGAGGTGTTGCAGAAGGCTGGGAGGTGTTGCAGGGAGGCGGGGAGGTGTTGCAGGGAGGCTGGAGGTGTTGCAGGGAGTCTGGGAGGTTGTGCAGGAGGCTGGGAGGTGTTGCAAGGAGTCTGGGAGGTGTTGCAGGGAGTCTGGGAGGTGTTGCAGGAGGCTGGGAGGTGCTGCAGGGAGGCTGGGAGGTGTTGCAGGAGGCTGGGAGGTGCTGCAGGAGGCTGGGAGGTGTTGCAGGAGGCTGGGAGGTGTTGCAGGAGGCTGGGAGGTGTTGCAGGAGGCTGGGAGGTGCTGCAGGAGGCTGGGAGGTGTTGCAGGAGGCTGCGAGGTGTTGCAAAGGCTGGGAGGTGCTGCAGGGAGGCTGGGATGTGTTGCAGGAGGCTGGGAGGTGTTGCAGGAGTCTGGAAGGTGTTGCAGGAAGCTAGGAGGTGCTGCAGGGAGGCTGGGAGGTGTTGCAGGAGGTTGGAGGTGTTGCAGGGAGGCTGGGAGGTGTTGCAGGAGGCTGGGAGGTGTTGCAGGGAGGCTGGGAGGCGTTGCAGGAGGCTGGGAGGTGTTGCCGGGAGTCTGGGAGGTGTTGCAGAAGGCTGGGAGGTGTTGCAGGAGGCTGGGAGGTGCTGCAGGAGGCTGGGAGGTGTTGCAGGGAGGCTGGGAGGTGTTGCAGGAGGCTGGGAGGTGCTGCAGGGAGGCTGGGAGGTGGTGCAGGAGGTTGGGAGGTGTTGCAGGGAGGCTGGGAGGTGTTTGCAGAAGGCTGGGAGGTGTTGCAGGAGGCTGGGAGGTGCTGCAGGAGGCTGGGAGGTGTTGCAGGGAGGCTGGGAGGTGTTGCAGGAGGCTGGGAGGTGCTGCAGGGAGGCTGGGAGGTGGTGCAGGAGGTTGGGAGGTGTTGCAGGGAGGCTGGGAGGTGCTGCAGGAGGCTGGGAGGTGTTGCAGGAGGCTGGGAGGTGTTGCAGGGAGGCTGGGAGGTGTTGCAGGGAGGTTGGGAGGTGCTGCAGGGAGGCTGGGAGGTGTTGCAGGGAGGTTGGGAGGTGTTGCAGGGAGGCTGGGAGGTGTTGCAGGGAGGTTGGGAGGTGCTGCAGGAGGCTGGGAGGTGCTGCAGGAGGCTGGGAGGTGTTGCAGGAGGCTGGGAGGTGCTGCAGGGAGGCTGGGAGGTGCTGCAGGGAGGCTGGGAGGTGTTGCAGGAGGCTGGGAGGGTTGCAGGAGGCTGGGAGGTGTTGCAGGAGGCTGGGAGGTGCTGCAGGGAGGCTGGGAGGTGCTGCAGGGAGGCTGGGAGGTGTTGCAGGGAGGCTGGGAGGTGTTGCAGGGAGGCTGGGAGGTGTTGCAGGAGGCTGGGAGCTGTTGCAGGGAGGCTGGGAGGTGTTGCAGGAGGCTGGGAGGTGCTGCAGGGAGGCTGGGAGGTGCTGCAGGGAGGCTGGGAGGTGCTACAGGGAGGCTGGGAGGTGCTGCAGGGAGGCTGAGAGGTGCTGCAGGGAGGCTGGGAGGTGTTGCAGGGGCTGGGAGGTGTTGCAGGGGGCTGGGAGGTGCTGCTGGGAGGCTGGAGGTGTTTGCAGGAGGCTGGGAGGTGCTGCAGGAGGCTGGGAGGTGCTGCAGGGAGGCTGGGAGGTGCTACAGGAGGCTGGGAGGTGTTGCAGGAGGCTGGGAGGTGTTGCAGGAGGCTGGGAGGTGTTGCAGGAGGCTGGGAGGTGCTACAGGAGGCTGGGAGGTGTTGCAGGGAGGCTGGGAGGTGCTGCAGGAGGCTGGGAGGTGCTGCAGGAGGCGGGAGGTGCTGCAGGAGGCTGGAGGTGCTGCAGGGAGGCTGGGAGGTGTTGCAGGGGGCTGGGAGGTGTTGCAGGGGGCTGGGAGGTGTTGCAGGAGGCTGGGAGGTGCTGCTGGGAGGCTGGGAGGTGTTGCAGGAGGCTGGGAGGTGCTGCAGGAGGCTGGAGGTGCTGCTGGAGGTTGGGAGGTGCTGCTGGAGGCTGGGAGGTGCTGCAGGAGGCTGGGAGGTGCTGCTGGAGGTTGGAGGTGTTGCAGGAGGCTGGGAGGTGCTGCTGGAGGCTGGGAGGTGTTGCAGACCACACATTTTCCAGCATTAGTCTGACATATGTGATATACAAGGTGCTGAATGATTCCTTACCAAATTTCCAAAGGCAGTTCATATATTGGCCAACCTCGCGTATACTGCTGAGGATATATTTGATGTAGGCTTCAGGATGCAGGTTCGGTGTTATAACCTCGAATGTTTATCCAGAAAAAACACCATTAAGTTGCATATAGAACATTTGGCATATCAAAAATACTGAATGTTATATTGCACTGAAAATATATACAAAATGTAGCTTACCTGAGATATCTGGCATAATAATAAAAAACAGGAATCGGGAATGCTTTCAACGCGTCCTTCTCCGTCCGCCATTTTTGTCTAGACCGTGTAGTCGACACCCGCTCCAGAATACTTGATATTTAACCAGTTTTGAAAACCACTTTACAACACTACCCTAGTACTATTGTTTTCGTATAAAGTATAAATGAGCCAATTTTTCCTTGACGAACTATTTTAACTTATCCTACATGTTAGAAATAATAAACTCTAGTGAGGTACTACTTAGCTGGGCGGAGGAATAATGGCTAACCTACTGCCTGACATCACTCCCTACACAAATAAACACATGCATGTTTATATATTCATAATAACTCTGTAACTAAGCAACAGAAAACACAGTAACTCGATGTTTTCTGTTGCTGACGTGCACTGGAGTACCTTCCCGATCACTCTGATTTTCCAATTTATGCACCATAATGTCTTATGGGTACTGAGTCAAAGGCTTTCAGGCAATCCAAATATATCCAATTTGCCAACCGTTCCCTTCCTTATCCAATATTTGTTACCTAGCCATAAAATTATATTAATTAAACCTGTGACTTCTCTTATAATTAGATCTACAGGCCGTAATCTCAGTTATAAATGAAGGCGAGGGGTGAATCAGAGGAGAACCAATTATGTGTTATATAAAATATAAATGTAATAATTTCCCCTGTAAATTAATGTAAATATAATCTCCAATTTTTGTAAATCATTTAAAGAAAAATAAGTATAACATTCAGGGGTTTTAAAAATCATGTTCTGTGATAATAAAACACTTGTTCACTGAGAATTATAATGTAGTATTGCCTTGTAAAACTTATGTATGATTTATATTGTATTTTCTTAAATAAAGATAAAAAAAATTATCATGATAAGATACCAACATGATACAAGGACACACAACCAGAGCTGAACTTCCACCTTAATATTATTAACATCTTTATTGACAAAATTTAATTACAATTTTGCCTAATCTGATAAATTTAATTAGGTTTGAGTGAGGATAATGCTGGTATTGGGAGTAGACATAGCCTAGGCTACTCTATCACTTTCAGATGTATTTTTTCTTGTCTCAAACATAATTCCAGGACAGAGGACCATACACAATAGGTCTAAACCGTCATATTAGCAACTTTAGGAAACACTGACAGTAAACATCTATACATAATGAGACGCCTCTATGAAGGGACAGACCGGACTACTGGAGTATATCTATATTCCTTTGCTTTACAGATATCAAAAGCTTCTACACAGAGCACTCAGATTCGAGGCAAACTGCCTCAAAAGACTGACAATACTGGCTAGACTCACAATATCTCTTACAATGATTCTCATCAATGTAAGGTTCGGTCACCCGCCAGAAGCTTACACCGACGCCTCTTGTGATGGCCACCACCGCCACCTCCTGCAGGCAACACCTGCCCCACACAACCATAAGAATTGCTCTACTACACAACGTAATTAGACATGTACACAACCCGATTACTTCAGTTCACAATAACGTGACTTATCACAATAACGTGACTTATCACAATAACTTGACTTATCACAATAACGTGCCTGAAGATATATATAACCAAATCCACATTTTTTTATTAAAAGTTGGAGAGGTGTAGAAAAATGTTTGGAAATGTGGAATATACGAGTTATGATATCAGGCGGACTATCTGCTTGCTGTGGGTTGGTAGCGAAGCTTTGCTGCCTCTCTCTTGTCAGGGAGCTGCGAGTGTGTGAGGTTGGAGTCTCGTCGTGGACGTGGTGGTGAGCAGACGTGTTTTGGTTCGCTCTGCTACTAGCGTCTGGTGTGGTGGACGTGTTTGTCGTCGCCGGGAGCCGGCGTGTTAACGGATGGCTGGATAACGTCGCGCTGGGGGTGGTATAAGTGCTATCATGGGCTCCTACACACCTCCACTCAAGCGGAAGGAGTCCATAGGGCTCAAGTTTAGTTGTCATGTTGATCCCGACCTTGTATCCACGACGATCTTCGATGTGTTACAGATCAAGACGGAAGAAATATTTGGTTACCAAACACTGCCAGGGAACAGAGTGGTGTTGAAATTTGAAAACAATGTAGCGTTTTCAGAGTTTCTCAAGAAGTATGATGATGAAATTATAAGTTTACCTAATGGGAAAGGATCAGTAGAAGTGATTAATTTGAGCAAAACGTTTACATACGTTTCTGTGAGGGATGCGCCATTTGAAATGTTGAATGGAACTATTATACGCATACTGCAACAATATGGGAAAGTGGACAATGTTCGCTTCAATAAGTATACTTATGGACCAGGGAAAGGGCGTTTTAATGGAACAAGAACAGTAAAGATGGAACTTCATCGCAATATTCCTTCATCAATGTCAGTAGAAGGTCATTATATTAAATTTATATACAATGGCCAACTGCAAACTTGTTTTAAGTGTGGGCGTACTGGTCACATGGCTGCTGCCTGCCAGGTGGAGGCATCAGAACGGATCAACATTTTTCGTGAACATGACTTTCCGCCATTAATAGAGGACAGTGTCTCAGGAAATGAACCCACTGTTGTACATACTGCAGTGCCAGGTGAGGTAGATGAAGTAACCCACAACTCTGTAAGTGAAACGTCTGTGGGAGTGAATCCCAGTGCGAATGAGGCCGGTGAAGGTAACTTAGATCAGGATGATAAAGGTAATGCAGAAAAGGAATGTGCAGACGACACTGCTCAGGACGATTTATCTGCTATCGTTCAACCTGGTGAGGGTGAGGTAAGTCTGGACAATATACATGTGGACGCCCATGACATTGGCGCTGACGCTGCGCTGAGCTGCGATGACGACGGCGGCGCTGACCTTGGTGAGGTGACGATGGAGAAAGTAACTGGTTGTCAACTGGATGTGGAGGATGACTCCATGGAGGATAGTGATGTAGAAATGCCTGTGAAGAGGGCAACTCCACCCTCTTCAGTATGGTCTGATAGAAAGGGTAAGGGTAGTGTGAAGGCTGGTTCTGTAACCAGTCATGTAAAGAAACGTAGGAGAAAATTAACTCGGAGTATTGATCTGGTACGTATGAAGGACTTAGCCGCTAAATTAAAAGTCTCTGAAAAAATTGAGCAGGTTGTTACCGTTGAAGTTCACCGTGACCAAGGCCAGGAAGAGTCACCGACACGTAGCGAGGGCACAGTACAAACAGTGAGTGGGGATCATGGTAATGAGAACAGTGATAAGGCATGGTGGGATCTTGTGGAACATGAACAGAGTCGTGACGCGAGTGCAAATATTAAACTTAGATTTCGGAAAGGGAAAGAAGACACTAAGTTAGTGTCAAGTGAGATTACGATGGATAAAGAGTAATTTTTGGTTTCTCTCAAATAACATTCGGGAAGCCTATTAATTTTAATTGTGCTACTTTGAACGTTAATGGGCTCAATTGTAGAAATAAACAGTTGCAGCTGTTATCATTGTTTAAATATCATAAATTGGATGTACTTTTAGTGCAAGAACACAATGTACAAGATGTTAAGAAACTTGATGTGTTGCTTGATTACTTTGAAGTATTAATAAATTCAACGAACTTGTTGAAGGGTGGTACAATGATATTGGTTGCTAAGCGAGCCCACATCAAGGTTCTTAATACTGAAATGGATGATAATGGTAATGTTTTATATGCAAGGATTTCTTTTTTTGACACCATCATTCCTCTGCTTAATGTGTATGCTCCCTCTGGCTCCCGCAGGAAGAAAGAGAGGGAGGAATTGTTCTCTAACGAGTTATTGTATTTTTTCAGAAATGATACACGTAAAATTATTTTTGGTGGCGACTTTAATTGTGTCACTTCTGTGAGAGATTGTAGCACTCAGACGAATGCATGTGTATCTCCTGCTTTAATTACACTCTTGAAGTGTATTGGTCTCAAGGATGCGAATAGCATTAACGGAGGTGTATATGAATACACATATGTTCGCCAGAATTATGGCTCTAGGCTTGACAGAATATATATGCACTCATTACATGATAAAATTAGTTCTTGCAGTACTGTTCCGGTCAGCTGTTCAGATCACTGTATGGTTGTGGTGAAGCTTGTTATTGACGATCAGGTTAAAGTGGGGACAGGGTCTTGGAAGCTAAATTGCAGTCTGTTGCAGAGTAGAGATGTAATTGATAATTTTCAGGTATTGTGGGAACACCTGGTTGCGAAAAAACATAAGTTCAGATGTATGTTGGAGTGGTGGGACATGTGTAAAGTTGCATGCAAAAGTTTCTTCGTGAAAGTGTCCAAAAGAAAGGCTGCTGAGAAATATGGTCTGTTAACCTTATTCCAACACAGACTAAAACAACTTTATGCAAAGGTCAATATGGGATTAGACAAGTATGAGGAAATTACCATTTTGAAAGACAGAATTAACAAATTGCGGGATGAAATAACTGAAGGAGTCAATGTTCGCCTCCAGATTAATGATAGGATGTATGGTGAAAAACTCTCTCCTTATTTGTTAAGTAAAGTCAAGAATAACAAGGGTACAGCTCTTGTGACTAGTATTAAAGCAGGTGATGGGACGGATATGACAAATACGGATGGGATTGTATGTTATGTTCGAGGTGAATTGGAGAAATTGTACAAAAAAGTGAACGTGGACCAAGGTATGCGGGAGCACTTCCTTGGAAAATGTACACGGGTTTTAAACCAAGATGACAACACGTCATTATTGGAAGATGTAGATAAGCAGGAAGTGTGGAGTGTGGTCAAGAGTTTAAAGAAAGGTAAATCACCTGGCTGTGATGGGTTCCCGGCGGAATTTTATTTCTATCTATGGGATGTCATTGGTAAAGACTTTGTACAAGTGGTGCAGTATAGCATACAGCATAGGAAGCTTAGCATGTCGCAATCTCATGGGATTATTAAGATGATACCTAAAACGGGTGATTTGCATATTCTAACGAACTGGAGGCCACTTTCCTTACTAAACCAGGATTATAAAATAGTATCGAAACTGCTGGCAAATAGACTTAAGATTGCAATGGAAAAAATTATATCAAAGGAACAGTTTTGTGGTGTGCCTGGAAGATCCATAATCAATTGTAATAATGTAATTAGGGATGTTGTGTATTATGTGTCTGAGAATAATGTTCCTTCCTCTATGATAAACCTCGACTGGTCGAAAGCCTTTGACCGTGTTGATGTTCAGTTTGTATTGGAAATATTGGATAGGGTAGGAGTTGCACAAGACTTTATTGATTGGGTCCGTATGCTTTATAAAGAGTGTCGGAGCAGCGTCTGTATCAATGGAGTCTTAAGTAAACCTTTTTTAGTTGAACGATCTGTACGTCAGGGATGTCCCCTTTCAATGATTTTGTATGTTATATTTCAAGAGCCACTGTACTTGGCAATAAAAGGCAATGACTTTATTGTTCCACCTTGTCTTCCTAATGCGATGACACTTCCTGTTGTTGGTTATGCAGACGATACAACTATTTTTGTGTCGACAGAAGACTCGGTGGTGAATGTTCAGAATGAGTTAGACAACTTTGAAAGAGCAACAGGTGCTGTAATTAACAAGAACAAAACGTGTATGATGGGGCTTGGCAGTTGGTGTAATAAAGTTCACTGGACAGGTTCATGGTTCAAGGTAGTGGAGTCAATTAAAGCTCTTGGGATTTGCTGGTGTAAAACATATGAAACGACATTGGCTACGAATTGGCAAGTACTATGTGGTAATATAATAGTTGCAACGAACATGTTGTCAAATAGGAAATTAACCCTGTTTCAGAAGGCTGTAATAATCAATTGCAAAATTTTGTCTAAAGTGTGGTATTTGTCTCACAGCTTTCCCATAGACAAGAAAAGTGCAATGGAGATTGACAAAACTATTTTTAGATATGTATGGTATGGTAGATACCAACCAATTAAACGGACTACTCTTTGANCCCCCCCCGTGGCCCTCCCTCCCTCCCTCCCTCCCCGGGGGTGGCTCTAGTTGCCTCTAGAGGGCATCATCCACCCCCCCCCCCGTGGCCCTCCCTCCCTCCCTCCCTCCCGGGGTGGCTCTAGTTGCCTCTAGAGGGCATCATCCTCCCCCCCCGTGGCCCTCCCTCCCTCCCTCCCCGGGGGTGGCTCTAGTTGCCTCTAGAGGGCATCATCCACCCCCCCCCGTGGCCCTCCCTCCCTCCCTCCCTCCCCGGGTGGCTCTAGTTGCCTCTAGAGGGCATCATCCACCCCCCCCCCCGTGGCCCTCCCTCCCTCCCCCGGGGGTGGCTCTAGTTGCCTCTAGAGGGCATCATCCACCCCCCCCCCCCGTGGCCCTCCCTCCCTCCCCCGGGGGTGGCTCTAGTTGCCTCTAGAGGGCATCATCCCCCCCCCCCCCGTGGCCCTCCCTCCCTCCCCAGGCCTCCTCTAGACTCTACACCATAATATAGTTCCCGTTGTCAGCCACAGCAAGCCTCTATACTCAGCATCATCCCCCCCCCCCCCCCGTGGCCCTCCCTCCCTCCCAGCCTCCTCTAGACTCTACACCCATAATATAGCTCCGTTGTCAGCGACAGCAAGCCTCTATACTCAGCATCATCCCCCGAGGTCAACTTCCACAACATCAACCCAAAATAATTGCTTAACTCCCAGATAACACCTCTCTCACCCTGTCCATGGAGGACACAAGAAAATGTATATATGTTGGTTAGCATTGTAAATGTCTGGCCACGTCTGTGGTAGAAAACAAAATCTACTGCTAGGTGAACAGAGGAATCAAGAGAAAGAAAACAGGGACTGAACCCCAGGTCTCTTGATTGTGAGTCGGGGACGTAGTCTACTATGCTACATGACCCATCGAGTGACTCATAACACTGTAAATAGTAATAACATTGGTAAATACGTACCTGTAGCGCAGAAGACTGTGTGGACCATCAAACTGATCACTCCGATAATCTGTTATCACACACACGTGTACACACCTGTAGAGAGAGAGAGAACGATATCACACACCAGCACGGGTTTAGGGCTGGCAAATTGTGCCTCACAGGTTTAATGCAATTCTGTGACCAGGCGACAACAATTAGACCAGAAAGATAAGGGTGGGCAGACTGCATATTTTTGCAATGCCAAGAAGAATATGACACAGTACCTCATAAGAGAATAGTACATCAATTAGAGATGCATGAAGGAATAACAGGGAAGGTAGCCCAGTGGATAAGAGAGTACCTAGGCAACAGAAGACAGCGAGCCACTGTGAGGGGTGAAGCGTCAAGAGTGCAGAGACGTTACTAGTGGAGTCCCACAGTGATCAGATCTTGGCCCTATCCTGTTTCTCGTCTATATATAAACGTTCTCCCAGAGAAATTAGACTTGTTTCTGTCAATGTTTGCTGATGACGCGAAAATTGTGGAGGATAGGAAGAGGCTACAAGATGACCTAGACAAACAGGAGGAATGGTCCAACAAATGGCTACTAGAGTTTAACTCACATAAATGTAAAGTAATGAAGCTAGGTAGAGGGAGCAGCAGGACAGATACAGGGTACCAAATGGGAGATGAAGTTCTCCATGACACGGACAGCGAGATCTAGGAGTTGATATCACACTGAACCTGCCTTCTGAAGCCCACATTAAAAGGATACCATCAGCGGTGTATGAGAGGCTGGCTAACATGACAACTGCCTTCAGAAATTTGTGCAAGACCAATCAGTCCTGGAGTATACGACTCCAGCATGGAGTACATACCTTGTAAAGCGTAAGACAAAGTTAGAGAAGGTTCAAAGGTATGCCACACTAAACTAGTTCCAGAACTAAGAGGTATGAGTTACGAGGAAACGTTGCGTGAATTGCACCTCACGTCGCTGGAAGACAGAATAGTAAGAGGAGACATGATTACCACATACACAGTTCTCGGGGGACTTAATTTGGTAGATAAAGACATTATTTAACACGGGTGGTACATAAACAAGGGATAACATGTGAAAACTGAGTACCCAAATGAGCCACAGAGACATTAGAAAAAAAAATTCACTGTCATAGTAGTTAGTAAATGGAATGCATTAAGTAGTGATGTGGTGAAGGCAGACTCCATACACAGTTTCAAATGTACATATGATAGAGCCCAATAGGCTCAGGAACACCAATAGTTGACATTGAGAGGCGGGACCAAAGAGCCAGAGCTCAACCCCAGCAAGCACAACTAGTAAAGTACAACCAGGTGAGTACATAATTATACTCTCGTGAGGCAAGTGTACAGATTTACAATATTAATTGTAAATAATACCAATAGAAACATACAGTCTTCAGAACTAGTGAACGTTAGTGTACGGTACAAGTGTGCATGAGACGTTAGTGTACGGTACAAGTGTCCATGGGACGTTAGTGTACGGTACAAGTGTGCATGAGACGTTAGTGTACGGTACAAGTGTCCATGGGACGTTAGTGTACGGTACAAGTGGGCATGGGACGTTAGTGTACGGTACAAGCGGGCATGGGACGTTAGTGTACGGTACAAGCGGGCATGGGACGTTAGTGTACGGTACAAGTGTCCATGTGACGTTAGTGTACGGTACAAGCGGGCATGGGACGTTAGTGTACGGTACAAGTGTCCATGTGACGTTAGTGTACGGTACAAGTGGGCATGGGACGTTAGTGTACGGTACAAGTGGGCATGGGACGTTAGTGTACGGTACAAGTGTCCATGTGACGTTAGTGTACGGTACAAGTGGGCATGGGACGTTAGTGTACGGTACAAGTGTCCATGTGACGTTAGTGTACGGTACAAGTGGGCATGGGACGTTAGTGTACGGTACAAGTGTCCATGTGACGTTAGTGTACGGTACAAGTGTCCATGGGACGTTAGTGTACGGTACAAGTGGGCATGGGACGTTAGTGTACGGTACAAGTGTCCATGTGACGTTAGTGTACGGTACAAGTGGGCATGGGACGTTAGTGTACGGTACAAGTGTCCATGGGACGTTAGTGTACGGTACAAGTGTCCATGTAACGTTAGTGTACGGTACAAGTGGGCATGGGACGTTAGTGTACGGTACAAGCGGGCATGGGACGTTAGTGTACGGTACAAGTGTCCATGGGACGTTAGTGTACGGTACAAGTGGGCATGGGACGTTAGTGTACGGTACAAGTGTCCATGTGACGTTAGTGTACGGTACAAGTGTCCATGTGACGTTAGTGTACGGTACAAGTGGGCATGGGACGTTAGTGTACGGTACAAGTGTCCATGGGACGTTAGTGTACGGTACAAGTGTCCATGTGACGTTAGTGTACGGTACAAGTGGGCATGGGACGTTAGTGTACGGTACAAGTGTCCATGGGACGTTAGTGTACGGTACAAGTGGGCATGGGACGTTAGTGTACGGTACAAGTGTCCATGTGACGTTAGTGTACGGTACAACTGTCCATGTGACGTTAGTGTACGGTACAAGTGTCCATGTGACGTTAGTGTACGGTACAAGTGTCCATGTGACGTTAGTGTACGGTACAAGTGTCCATGTGACGTTAGTGTACGGTATAAGCGGGCATGGGACGTTAGTGTACGGTACAAGTGTCCATGTGACGTTAATGTACGGTACAAGCGGGCATGGGACGTTAGTGTACGGTACAAGCGGGCATGGGACGTTAGTGTACGGTACAAGTGGGCATGGGACGTTAGTGTACAGTACAAGTGGGCATGGGACGTTAGTGTACTGTACAAGTGGGCATGGGACGTTAGTGTACGGTACAAGCGGGCATGGGACGTTAGTGTACGGTACAAGTGTCCATGTGACGTTAGTGTACGGTACAAGCGGGCATGGGACGTTAGTGTACGGTACAAGCGGGCATGGGACGTTAGTGTACGGTACAAGTGGGCATGGGACGTTAGTGTACGGTACAAGTGGGCATGGGACGTTAGTGTACGGTACAAGTGTCCATGTGACGTTAGTGTACGGTACAAGTGTCCATGTGACGTTAGTGTACGGTATAAGCGGGCATGGGACGTTAGTGTACGGTACAAGTGTCCATGTGACGTTAATGTACGGTACAAGCGGGCATGGGACGTTAGTGTACGGTACAAGCGGGCATGGGACGTTAGTGTACGGTACAAGTGGGCATGGGACGTTAGTGTACAGTACAAGTGGGCATGGGACGTTAGTGTACTGTACAAGTGGGCATGGGACGTTAGTGTACGGTACAAGCGGGCATGGGACATTAGTGTACGGTACAAGTGTCCATGTGACGTTAGTGTACGGTACAAGCGGGCATGGGACGTTAGTGTACGGTACAAGCGGGCATGGGACGTTAGTGTACGGTACAAGTGGGCATGGGACGTTAGTGTACGGTACAAGTGTCCATGGGACGTTAGCGTACGGTAAGGTACGGAACACACACGGCGAGACGAGTACAATGCTCATATTGCAAATAACGAAAAAACAACAATACTTTAAGCCAAACTGTCATGAAAAATTAGTTGCGAAGCCATTTATTCCCACGCAAAATATATATAAAAAAGACAGTGACGGCTCTTTCAAAGACCGGAAGTAAAAGTTGACTTGAGTAAGAGGAACAACGATTACTGTGTTGCAGGAGGCTGGGAGGTATTGCAGGAGGCTGGGAGGTGTTGCAGGAGGCTGGGAGGTGCTGCAGGAGGCTGGGAGGTGTTGCAGGAGGCTGGGAGGTGTTGCAGGAGGCTGGGAGGTGTTGCAGGAGGCTGGGAGGTGTTGCAGGAGGTGGGAGGTGTGCAGGAGGCTGGGAGTGTTGCAGGAGGCTGGGAGGTGTTGCAGGAGTCTGGGAGGTGTTGCAGGAGGCTGGGAGGTGTTGCAGGAGTCTGGGAGGGTGTGCAGGAGTCTGGGAGGTGTTGCAGGAGCTGGGAGGTGTTGCAGGAGTCTGGGAGGTGTTGCAGGGAGTCTGGGAGGTGTTGCAGGGAGGCTGGGAGGTGTTGCAGGGAGGCTGGGAGGTATTGCAGGAGTCTGGGAGGTGTTGCAGGAGGCTGGGAGGTGCTGCAGGAGGCTGGGAGGTGTTGCAGGAGGCTGGGAGGTGTGCTGCAGGAGGCTGGGAGGTGTTGCAGGAGTCTGGGAGGTGTTGCAGGAGTCTGGGAGGTGTTGCAGGAGTCTGGGAGGTGTTGCAGGAGTCTGGGAGGGTTGCAGGAGTCGGGAGGTGTTGCAGGAGGCTGGGAGGTGTGCAGGAGGCTGGGAGGTTGCAGGAGGCTGGGAGGTATTGCAGGAGCTGGGAGGTGTTGCAGGAGGCTGGGAGGGGTGTTGCAGGAGGCTGGGAGGTGTTGCAGGAGGCTGGGAGGTATTGCAGGAGGCTGGGAGGTATTGCAGGAGGCTGTGAGGTGTTGCAGGAGGCTGGGAGGTGCTGCAGGAGGGGGAGGTGCTGCAGGAGGTGGGAGGTGTTTGCAGGAGGCTGGGAGGTGCTGCAGGAGGTGGGAGGTGCTGCAGGAGGCGGAGGTGTGCAGGAGGCTGGGAGGTGCTGCAGGAGGCTGGGAGGTGCTGCAGGAGGCTGGGAGGTGCTGCAGGAGGCTGGGAGGGTTGCAGGAGGCTGGGAGGTGCTGCAGGAGGCTGGGAGGTGCTGCAGGAG
>WNGS01167057.1:0-21467 GCA_020271785.1 Procambarus virginalis | reverse complement strand
CTCCCTTCCTTCAGCTGATTTTGCTCAACTCTATTTTGAACCCGCTGAGCCTCGCTTTGGTGCTCTGGTGCTGAGGTGATTGGCCACCCCAACCCACCACAACCACCTAGAAACTACCACAACCACTCAACCACCAACTCCACCTCACGTTAACAGAAAAAGAGAGGGAAAAATAAAGAAAACGACACACATGTAATGAGAAACTCAACAAGATGTTCCAAAACGTTTTTAAATAAGAATCTGGACCTGGATGTCAGGGGAGACTAAACACAGGAAGCAACAACTGACACGTAACAGTTACTGAATAAGGAACACACAAGACGCAACAAAGGAACGAGAACCTAACCATGAAACCATGAACCACAGGGATCACTGCACGAGAAATAGTACACAAACGAATCATGTTTAGTCTGAAAGGGAAACACCTTTCCACCCAACAGAATACATTCTTTCTCAACCGTTCATTGCTCCCCACCCACCCAAACACTCTCAAGAATATGAACTTGCTTGTGTGGAAATATAGAAATCCAAGAAATCCAGGAAATATAGGAAATCCAGGAAATATAGAAATCCATATCCAAACTAAAATAAGAATAACTGATGTGTGTGACGCAAGACACAGGTCTATATGTAAGAATATAACACCAGTAGGGAAAGCAAGAAAATCAAGAGAGATATATGCCTATAACTGGTATAAAACCTGGCGTACTGACAAGAACTTGAAAGCCCCCATTAAACTCTAATGTCCTTGTATGTAGCGACTATTTTATGAGTTTATAAATAAGGCTTTTGATGTGATTCAGTTGATTTGATTTGCTTACTGAAATTGTAAAAATGTGGTATATCTGTGAGGAACTTCATTGGAACATGTCGTGTTGTATGGGGTATAAGGCATGTTTCTAGGGTGTCTTAGGACAAGGGTTCGATCCCGTCGTCCCGCTCTAAAGAGTTTCTCAAAAGGCGAGATGGAGAACCGCCAGAAATCTCACTACTGAGTCTATTGTCACATTGGACTCTCACATCATAGGGGCAAATGTTATTTCTCTGGAGCTTCGACCATGTAAGACACTGAGAGTCACTCTTGGAGACTCAAGTCACTCTTGGAGGCTGAGTCACTCTTGGAGAGTGACTCTCACACCTCGGACTCTCTCTTAAATGTCACATACCACCAGCCTGAGGCAAGGTACAAACAAACACTTGCTGTAATGATAAATATTGATGATAGATATTGATTATGAAAGAAGCACACAGGATAACACACTCTCTCTCTCTCTCTCTCTCTCTCTCTCTCTCTCTCTCTCTCTCTCTCGTCTCTCTCTCATGTCTCTCATCAGTGACAGGTGAGCAAGTCATGTCATTGGAGTCATGACAAGCCTTAAAAAAAATATCTGACATAGCATTACATTTGTAGATGAAAAACTGCCCATCTCCCAACATTCTAATCAATTCCAAGGGCTAAGTATATAGATACTAGTAAAATTTCAATCGTTCCTGTCATTTTAATAATAATGAGAACGCCAAAATGAATAAAAATTCCCATAGTTTGTCAATCTATAATTTACATTATTTGCGTGATTTTTTTTTTGGGGGGGGAAATGAAAAATCTCCCCACAATAATCATTTAAATGTCAATAAAATCATTCTTTTAATAGTTTTTGTAATGTTTTAAAACCATAAATGATTGATTTTTTTGAAAGTTTTGGCCTTTTTTGGGAGGCCCAAAAGTTTTTTTGGGTCAACCTTTTGTTTCTCTTCGTGAATAGTTAATATGAGGCTACTTTTATATATGGAAAATTTAGTATGATAAAAGTTTTATAATCTCTTATGTGTGTGCACAAGCCAAGATGTAACAACTTTATTACAAGTTGTAACAAGCGGAAAATAGAGACAGTTTCGGTTTGTGTTTCCAGGGTAAGCACTAAATTATTGACCAGCGTGAATATGTATTGATTATGTAATATCACAAGGACAGCCCACTGCCCAGGCTTGCCCACTGCTCAGACTTGCCCACTGCTCAGCCTTGCCCACTGCTCAGCTTGCCCACTGCTCAGCCTTGCCTACTGCTCAGACGTACCCACTGCCCAGGCTTGCCCACTGCCCAGACTTGCCCCACTACCCAGACTTACCCCACTGCCCACACTTGCCCAGTGCCCACACTTGCCCACTGCCCACACTTGCCCACTGCCCACACTTGCCCACTGCCCACACTTGCCCACTGCCCAAACTTGCACACTGCCCAAACTTGCCCATTGCCCTGATTCACCCAATCGACCATCCTCGGGTCGATTGAACAAGGCTGATTGGTTCAATTGAGGCCTACCCTCAATTTGTCGTAATTCCCCCCCCCCCTAATCCCATAATTAGTTTGTTGTCAATTCGGGTTATACTGACCTGACCTTCGCCTCACTGCTGCACCTCTCGCTGGGTATGTGAGGTCCCTTAACATCGGAGAAGAGAATAAATGACACTCGAGTGATCCGAGTTTTGAGACAGAGGTCGCAAACGTACACAAATCGACGGTTACAGCACCATGACCACCACCAGCCTCGCCTGGCAGATTGCTATGCTCGTGATCAACATTGCAATGAAGACACGTGATGCAGAAGCCGCCAGGAATTTAAATCATACATAAATCATTGTAAATAGCGATGAGTTACGAGGGCATGGGAGCTATCTGGGGTATGGTGCATCTGGGGTATGGTGTATCTGGGGTATGGTGTATCTGGGGTATGGTGTATCTGGGATATGGTGTATCTGGGGTATGGTGTATCTGGGATATGGTGTATCTGGGGTATGGTGTATCTGGGGTATGGTGTATCGGGGGTATGGTGTATCTGGGGTATGGTGTATCGGGGGTATGGTGTATCTGGGCATGGTATATCCGGTCATGGTGTATCCGGGCATGGTGTATCTGGTCATGGTGTATCCGGGCATGACACATCTATGTGGCACTACACACAGACACACACAGGATCCACAACCAACATTAAATATTCACCAACAGCTGGACTCCCACAGCAATAAATAATCTAACTGACAGATCATGAGTTTAATCTCACAAGCGGAACATTTACCAGGAGACCCAGAAGCCTTTCCACTGAATACCTAAGAGATCGAGTTGTTGAGAACACCAACCTGGGTAGATTGGGGGGTGTTAGTCTGTCTGTCTGTGTGTGTCTGTTTTGAAGCCTGCAGACCCTTAGAAGCTATAGCCTCACCCATTTTTTAACAGTAATTGGTGTTGGGTATGTACACAGCATGGGCGGATTGTGGGTTTGCGTAAATGGATTGAGGGCCTCTTAATTCAGTGGCAGTTTTAACTCCCTCCTCATCCCCAGTCACTTAGTTTGCAATAGTTCATTTTTTTCCTGTAACTAGCTGAGATAGTGTCCAGCAGAGAGAGATTCGGTTAGGGGAGAGGTAAGGGGGAGGATCAAGCGAGTTTAGGCACGCAGATGTCATCAACGGGACACCACGAGTGTAGCTCCCATCATGTAACTACACTTAGGTAATTACACACACACACACACACACACACACACACACACACACACACACACACACACACACACACACAAAACAAACTCTGCCAAAAAACAACATAAGAGCAGCAACTCACCTCCCAGGACAAACACACCACACATGCACTTGGCGAGCAAATATTTGCAGTAACAAACACTAGCAAGGGTGAAGGCAGAACCGCTCCAGCGATAGTTGGCACTTGACACCTGCCCTCCACACCTGAGGGCACCCCTTAAGGGGAGGTGAGGCACTCTCTGTACCTATGAGGGGGGCCACCCTTATACCTTACCCCTTCTCCCCTTAACTACTTCCCTTACACCCCTTATTCTATTACTCTTATCTCCCCTTAATTCTCCCCCCACATGTATTTTGAAATGAAGGTGGAGAGGTACGGAAGGAGGAAATGTTGTAGAAATGTGGAATACAGGGTTATATGATAGCAAGCAGACGATGTCCAGCTATCTATCCATTTATCTTTCCTGCTATCTATCCATCTCTCAGCTGTAGCTGTATGCTTTGATAATGGGTTGAAACACGGAAAACGTTCGGAATTACCGTTTCATTGTCCTAAGTAGATACATACGCATCTATCCACCTACCTTCTCATGTATCCATCTACTTATCTATCTATCCAGCTGTGTCCGTCTATCCATCCATCAATCAATCAATCTATCCATCTTTTCACCCATATATTTATCCATCTACTCATCAATCAATATACTCATGTATCTGTCAATCTACTCTTCAATCAATATACTCATGTATCTGTCAATCTACTCATCAATCCATCTATCTACGTCCTCCCCACTGCCTGAGCATTCCCTCGTCATCCCCCCCCCTCTGTAGCACCATAGATGGCTTTAATTAATATGTCACATAGAACGAGATTCAGTCACATATGACATTGGCGGCGCCAGACAGTCGGTTCTTAGCAATTCTAAAGTTACACCTTACAGGAGTTAATTGTTACAGGTTGTCATCAAACCAGGCCTCTTCAGAGCTGATAATTGCAGATAGGTGATTGTGTTTCCGTCAGACAAGCCGCTGTCTTGGTGTGGTAGGAAGATAGCCAGAGCTTAGCTCTTGGTTCCCCGTTAAACACCCGTGGAACTGTACATTAGAGATGGGTACAGATAGGGAGAGAGGAGCCTTGCCAGGTCTACATAGGTATTAATGGTAATTAATACCTGTGGTATTAGTGGTATCAATGGTAATACACAGGTAATTAATGTTGACATTTGAACATCAGGCGAAATGGTTGATTTATGATACCCATAATAGCAAATGTATAATTGATTAACTTACTTTTTTAAATTGTCTTTAATTGTGATCCCTCGATCATTGATAGTGAGAGCTAGAGTAGCGAGCACTCTAAAGATTGTGACTTAAAGAATCTTAACTATATGCTTACAGGCTAACAATTGTTATGTGATAACATCAGATAATATTGTTACGAAGACAAGTTACGTTCCATGTCTTATATATTCAGGAATGGATGGTGGCAGCGCTTTGTGGTCTTCTACTGTCTTCCTTTCTCTCATTTTTTGTCATCTCATTGTAAACTTTTCTCCTGACCACTTTTCCTCACTCCTCCCTTCCACCTCTCTACCTCCCTCACCCCTATGAATTTTCTTCCTTTCTTTCTCCAAATTTCCTGAGACGTTGCAATAGTGACGATACATCCCACCAAACACACAGCGAAACTACGACGTTGCTACAACGTTCGAACAAGATTTAACACCTCCTAACAAGTTTCAACAACCAATATAACAAGTTGTAACAACATTCTAATACGTCAAAAACACGTTAAGCCAAGATGTAACAACTTTATTACAGGTTGTAACAAGCGGAAAATAGGGTCAGTTGCAGTTTGTGTTTCCAGGGATTCCACCTCTGGCTTGCCTTCTAAAATACAATATTAAGAAGCAATGAAAGTACTGTTTAAAATAAAATAACATGTATTAACTTTTTTTTTATTAGTACATGAGGTACATGTGCATTAGTGCAGCTGCTCTAGACTATATGAAGTACAGTGTGTCAAAAAAAGCTAACTAGTTGATGCTAAAAAATCCCCATCACACAGGATTATTAACACCTTTTTTCAGATGAAAAAGTCTTCGGTCATCGCAACCAATATTTCACACTTGATCATAATTAAATTCCTGAGATTATGATGGGGGGGGCTGTGAATAAATAATCATAATTATTTAATCATTTAATTTAGGCTTACCTTGACCAGCCTATGTCCGTCCAGTACCCCAGCCCCTTCACCCTACAAAATTGGGTAAGGCCTATCCAGAGCATCTGGCCGCCAACTTTGGACAAACATTCTTTCTCGTAGTATACACAACCCTCACTAGGAGGAGTACCCGGCGGTGCCCGGGGTAGTATGTCTCTCCCTCCATCTTATTCCATCCTTCTTCTTATCCACTCTCTTCCCCTTCCTTCACCCTTTNAACACCGCTCCTGTGCCAGGTAGTCCACTACGGGCTCACCATAGCCCGTGCTACTTGCCCCGCTCCTGTGCCAGGTAAGTCCACTACGGGCTCACCATAGCCCGTGCTACTTGCCCCGCTCCTGTGCCAGGTAAGTCCACTACGGGCTCACCATAGCCCGTGCTACTTGCCCCGCTCCTGTGCCAGGTAAGTCCACTACGGGCTCACCATAGCCCGTGCTACTTGCCCCGCTCCTGTGCCAGGTAAGTCCACTACGGGCTCACCATAGCCCGTGCTACTTGCCCCGCTCCTGTGCCAGTAAGTCCACTACGGGCTCACCATAGCCCGTGCTACTTGCCCCGCTCCTGTGCCAGGTAAGCCACTACGGGCTCACCATAGCCCGTGCTACTTGCCCCGCTCCTGTGCCAGGTAAGTCCACTACGGGGCTCACCATAGCCCGTGCTACTTGCCCCGCTCCTGTGCCAGGTAAGTCCACTACGGGCTCACCATAGCCCGTGCTACTTGCCCCGCTCCTGTGCCAGGTAAGTCCACTACGGGCTCACCATAGCCCGTGCTACTTGCCCGCTCCTGTGCCAGGTAAGTCCACTACGGGCTCACCATAGCCCGTGCTACTTGCCCCGCTCCTGTGCCAGGTAAGTCCACTACGGGCTCACCATAGCCCGTGCTACTTGCCCCGCTCCTGTGCCAGGTAAGTCCACTACGGGCTCACCATAGCCCGTGCTACTTGTCCCGCTCCTGTGCCAGGTAAGTCCACTACGGGCTCACCATAGCCCGTTCTACTTGCCCCGCTCCTGTGCCAGGTAAGTCCACTACGGGCTCACCATAGCCCTTGCTACTTGCCCCGCTCCTGTGCCAGGTAAGTCCACTACGGGCTCACCATAGCCCGTGCTACTTGCCCCGCTCCTGTGCCAGGTAAGTCCACTACGGGCTCACCATAGTCCGTGCTACTTGGAACTTGTTCCAAGTAGCTGAATCTATAACAACAACAATGATCTGTAACCTGAACACAAGGTCATTTGTTGAGCTCAATATTTGTTATCCACTACGAATGAGCTGATATTTAATGGTAAGTAAGGATGGATAGAGGGACGAGCAGGAGTCAACTGCGTGCATCAACCCCCCTTCAACTGGCCGATTGATGAGCAAACATCTTTCAAGGGATTGATCGCTGGTAAAGTGAAATTCTCGCGAAAGAACAACCAAAATGAGGGGGGTTCGGATGGCTGAGCGCCTTGTGTTGTAATTGCCACCTTCTGTTTTTTTTCCCCCACGAAGTTGTGCTAGATAGGGGAGAAACCCTCGAATACATTTGCCCTTGTATATAACGGCATGTCCGCCGACATCTCCGCGATGTTGAAGACTTTGATGTCCTGACCGGACATCAACCTGAACGATCGGGTCTTAGAGATGAGTCTTCTCGCACAGTTCTCCATTTTGCTCCAAGACCTGATAAAAGAACGGGACACAGGGCCATCTAGGAGAACGGTGCGTACTCCAGATTGGAGCGAACTTGAGCTACATACAAAGTTTTGCAGCCCTTGCTGTCAAGAAGATATATGAGATTCAGCTTAAGGAAGTAAGTTGTTTGTCTCTCTAGCTTCTCTCTCGCTACCTCTCTCACTCTCCTCTCTCTCTCTCTCTCTCTCTCTCTCTCTCTCTCTCTCTCTCTCTCTCTCTCTCTCTCTCACGTGTTACTAAGACCTTCCGTCCTCCGGCGCAGATAGCTGAAGTGCGCCTTTGTGCTCCTTACAATTAACCAAGTCAGACACGCCGCCACGCTGTGTTTTGACAGTCTACCCTAATTGAATGAGTTAGCGAGGTGGGGGAGAGGTAGGGGGGAGCAGCAGCAGCAGCAGCAGCAGCAGCAGGAGTGCTGTACTGACGGTAAGAGGGGGAGGGGGTGGGGTGCCGCTGCAGTAGACTCATCTATCCTTGTTTTCAGATGACCTGCAGTGGTTCATGGTGTAGCCTGGTGACCTGCAGTGGTTCATGGTGTAGCCTGGTGACCTGCAGTGGTTCATGGTGTAGCCTGGTGACCTGCAGTGGTTCATGGTGTAGCCTGGTGACCTGCAGTGGTTCATGGCCTGATGACCTGCAGTGGTTCATGGTGTAGCCTGGTGACCTGCAGTGGTTCATGGTGTAGCCTGGTGACCTGCAGTGGTTCATGGTGTAGCCTGGTGACCTGCAGTGGTTCATGGTGTAGCCTGGTGACCTGCAGTGGTTCATGGTGTAGCCTGGTGACCTGCAGTGGTTCATGGTGTAGCCTGGTGACCTGCAGTGGTTCATGGTGTAGCCTGGTGACCTGCAGTGGTTCATGGCCTGATGACCTGCAGTGGTTCATGGTGTAGCCTGGTGACCTGCAGTGGTTCATGGCCTGGTGACCTGCAGTGGTTCATGGCCTGATGACCTGCAGTGGTTCATGGCCTGGCCTGGTGACCTGCAGTGGTTCATGGCCTGGTGACCTGCAGTGGTTCATGGCCTGGTGACCTGCAGTGGTTCATGGCCTGGCCTGGTGACCTGCAGTGGTTCATGGCCTGGTGACCTGCAGTGGTTCATGGCCTGGCCTGGTGACCTGCAGTGGTTCATGGTGTAGCCTGGTGACCTGCAGTGGTTCATGGTGTAGCCTGGTGACCTGCAGTGGTTCATGGTGTAGCCTGGTGACCTGCAGTGGTTCATGGTGTAGCCTGGTGACCTGCAGTGGTTCATGGTGTAGCCTGGTGACCTGCAGTGGTTCATGGTGTAGCCTGGTGACCTGCAGTGGTTCATGGTGTAGCCTGGTGACCTGCAGTGGTTCATGGTGTAGCCTGGTGACCTGCAGTGGTTCATGGTGTAGCCTGGTGACCTGCAGTGGTTCATGGTGTAGCCTGGTGACCTGCAGTGGTTCATGGTGTAGCCTGGTGACCTGCAGTGGTTCATGGTGTAGCCTGGTGACCTGCAGTGGTTCATGGTGTAGCCTGGTGACCTGCAGTGGTTCATGGTGTAGCCTGGTGACCTGCAGTGGTTCATGGTGTAGCCTGGTGACCTGCAGTGGTTCATGGTGTAGCCTGGTGACCTGCAGTGGTTCATGGTGTAGCCTGGTGACCTGCAGTGGTTCATGGTGTAGCCTGGTGACCTGCAGTGGTTCATGGCTTGGCCTGGTGACCTGCAGTGGTTCATGGCCTGGCCTGGTGACCTGCAGTGGTTCATGGCCTGGCCTGGTGACCTGCAGTGGTTCATGGCCTGGCCTGGTGACCTGCAGTGGTTCATGGCCTGGTGACCTGCAGTGGTTCATGGCCTGGCCTGGTGACCTGCAGTGGTTCATGGCCTGGTGACCTGCAGTGGTTCATGGCCTGGCCTGGTGACCTGCAGTGGTTCATGGCCTGGTGACCTGCAGTGGTTCATGGCCTGGCCTGGTGACCTGCAGTGGTTCATGGCCTGGTGACCTGCAGTGGTTCATGGCCTGGTGACCTGCAGTGGTTCATGGCCTGGTGACCTGCAGTGGTTCATGGCCTGGTGACCTGCAGTGGTTCCTGTCTACCCTACTCTAACCGCCGATGTTCCAGAGGCCAGTCACACCTAATAAGTTCCGTTTCGTCCATTCGAGCAATAGTATCCTTCAGCTTGCCCTCTGTGCAGTTCTTGCAACGTGTGCAACGGCCAGTCATTATAACCACTGATTTTGCAACCTGTCCTCTTAAAAATAACGTCGCTTTTGGCCGTTTATCCGTATGGCCGAAGGTGGATGTAATTTGAAAATAAAAAAAAAATGAAAATAAATTTGGGATTTTTTTTTCAACAACAGTAAGTTAAGGGTCCTCTGATAGGTTAGGTGGGCAGGAAATTCTCATAAAGTTTCTAAACGTTATGAAAAACGTGAATGGAAAGTTTCCTCTTCTAACCTTACCGAGTAAGCCGGACGACTCAAACAGAAAACGGAACAGTACGTCACTTTTGTGAGTCGATTTCATTTCAAATTACGTCCAAATTTGGCCATAGTGCGCATACGAGCCAAAAGTGACGTTCTTTTTAAGAGGACGGGTTGTACATTTAGCTAATGAATGTTGGTTAAGAATAAACACTTAGAGAGAGAGAGAGAGAGAGAGAGAGAGAGAGAGAGAGAGAGAGAGAGTACTATCCAAGAAATGTTTGAACATTTCTTGGACAGTACTCTCTCTCTCTCTCTCTCTCTCTCTCTCTCTCTCTCTCTCTCTCTCTCTCTCTCTCTCTCTTGTCCCGCGTTCTAATCGCACTTTATAAACTCTTTATAATTTGATTACACAGGAGGGTACAGGAGCAGACGACTGCTGACTCCTGTTAGCAGGCTGAGAGCTTTCCTTCCCATAGCTCATGGTAAGCCTTACCCTACTAGTTTTACACAGGAGGGTACAGGAGCAGACGACTGCTGACTCCTGTTAGCAGGCTGAGAGCTTTCCCTTCCCATAGCTCATGGTAAGCCTTACCCTACTAGTTTTACACAGGAGGGTACAGGAGCAGACGACTGCTGGCTCCTGTTAGCTGGCTGAGAGCTTTCCCTTCCCATAGCTCATGGTAAGCCTTACCCTACTAGTTTTACACAGGAGGGTACAGGAGCAGACGACTGCTGACTCCTGTTAGCTGGCTGAGAGCTTTCCCTTCCCATAGCTCATGGTAAGCCTTACCCTACTAGTTTTACACAGGAGGGTACAGGAGCAGACGACTGCTGACTCCTGTTAGCAAGCTGAGAGCTTTCCCTTCCCATAGCTCATGGTAAGCCTTACCCTACTAGTTTTACACAGGAGGGTACAGGAGCAGACGACTGCTGACTCCTGTTAGCTGGCTGAGAGCTTTCCCTTCCCATAGCTCATGGTAAGCCTTACCCTACTAGTTTTACACACAGGAGGGTACAGGAGCAGACGACTGCTGACTCCTGTTAGCAGGCGGAGAGCTTTCCCTTCCCATAGCTCATGGTAAGCCTTACCCTACTAGTTTTACACAGGAGGGTACAGGAGCAGACGACTGCTGACTCCTGTTAGCAGGCTGAGAGCTTTCCCTTCCCATAGCTCATGGTAAGCCTTACCCTACTAGTTTTACACAGGAGGGTACAGGAGCAGACGACTGCTGACTCCTGTTAGCAGGCTGAGAGCTTTCCCTTCCCATAGCTCATGGTAAGCCTTACCCTACTAGTTTTACACAGGAGGGTACAGGAGCAGACGACTGCTGACTCCTGTTAGCTGGCTGAGAGCTTTCCCTTCCCATAGCTCATGGTAAGCCTTACCCTACTAGTTTTCCCTCTCACATACCCTGCCAATCAGTTACCAACCAGGAACCCAATTACTGCTGGGTGAGCAAAGGCGAACACCTAAGGATTAGTGCCCAGTCAATCCCCACCTGGGCAGGACTCGAACCCAGACCGAATTACCCGCGGGACCAACAGAACAAAACACACCTAACCTAACCTATCCAAGGTCTAACTAAACACAAAATTATAATATACCGTAATTATATATTCGAGGTATTACCGTCATAGATTATATAGTATTATTGATGACAGAGTCTTTGGAGCAGGACGGTGGGATCGAACTCTCGTCCCTGATCCAGTGACACTTCTTCCCTCACTGGCCCTTCGTGATGGAATATAAATGACTCAGGAAGGAAGAGAATAAGTAGGAGGAGGAGGAGGAGGAGGAGGAGGGAGGAGGAGGGGGGAGGAGGAGGAGGGGGGGAGGAGGAGGGAGGGGAGTGTCTGGTGACCTCGGGAATCGAGTGTTGTTCCCGTGGCCTCTTCAGACTCCTTGACTATTGTTTGTGGAGACGGCTGCCCCCCCCCCCACGGCTGCCCTCCCAAACACCCCACCCATACGTACCCAAACCCCATCCCCCCCCCCTCCCTCAAAACACACACACACACCTAGACAGACTGAGTGAATGGTCCAACAAATGGCTGTTGAAGTTCAACCCGAGTAAATGCAAAGTAATGAAACTAGGCAGTGGAAACAGGAGGCCAGACACAGGATACAGAATAGGAGATGAAGTACTTAATGAAACGGACAGAGAGCAAGATCTAGGAGTTGATATCACACCAAACCTGTCTCCTGAAGCCCACATAAAAAGGATAACATCTGCGGCATATGCGAGGCTGGCTAACATCAGAACAGCGTTCAGGAACCTGTGTAAGGAATCATTCAGAATCTTGTATACCACGTATGTAAGACCAATCCTGGAGTATGCGGCCCCAGCATGGAGCCCGTACCTTGTCACGCACAAGACCAAGCTGGAAAAAGTTCAGAGGTATGCCACTAGACTAGTCCCAGAACTAAGAGGCATGAGTTACGAGGAAAGGCTGCGGGAAATGCACTTTAAGACACTGGAAGACAGAAGAGTGAGGGAAGACATGATCACAACCTACAAAATCCTCAGGGGGGAATTGTTAGGGTAGACAAGGATAAACTATTCAACACGGGTGGAACACGAACAAGGGGGACACAGGTGGAAACTGAGTACCCACATGAGCCACAGAGACGTTAGAAGGAACTTTTTCAGTGTCAGAGTAGTTAACGGACGGAATGCTTTAGGCAGTGATGTGGTGGTGGCTGACTCCATACACAGTTTCAAGGGTAGATATGATAGAGCTCAGTAGGCTCAGGAATCTGTACACCGGTTGATTGACAGTTGAGAGGCGGGACCAAAGAGCCAAAGCTCAACCCCCGCAAGCACAAATAGGTGAGTACAAATAGGTGAGTACACACACCCTATACCAATATCAGGGAGAATACAAGGGAGCCGGACAGGATCTGTACGTCCAAACAACGGGGTATAATCAAAGACTCCCGCTGTACCTACACACGCGAGCCCGTCTTGTGTAACGCCACACCACCATCGATCAGGGCACGTAAGATGCCCGGGCAGACGTGAATACCGGCGGAAGTGGGCGTGTCTCAATGATATATGTGATTTTTAACTTGTTGACTTTCCGTTTGAAGGGATGAGGGGGGGGGGGGGAGGGGTGGTTTGTTCGAAACTTTTCAGACGTTCGTCAGGCTTCAGATGCAACTGTTTCGTACGAGGCGTGAATGGGCACGACAGAAGGTGTTATGAGTTGCGAAAGTTGTACAAGAATTTCCATGCTAAAGATAAAGGATGCAAATGAAAGCTAGAGTTGGAATGAAGTTATGTCAACATTGGAGGCAGTAATGGAGGCTTAGTCATCACCACAAGAGCATCTCTCACACACAGGTCTAACAGTGATACGTCACAATCAGAATCCATTTTCATATTGAAACACAATAGCACATTGATATCCGTCTTTACTCCGTCTCATAAGATTTTTTATTTTCTACCACAGACGTGGCCGGACATTTACAATGCTAACCAGCATATATACATTTTCTTCTGTCCTCCATGGACAGGGTGAGAGATCTGTTAAACATATAGTTCAAGGGTTTATTGAACAATTAACCACTGAAGGTGATTCGGTGCTTTTTAAAATGCTAAGCTAAGTCTCATAAGATCACAGGGGTCTACACCAGGCTCACATTCACCACAAGAGTGGTGAAGAACTTCGGTTTCAACTCTTTTGACCATGTCGTAGCTCAGTCGATTAAGGCAGTGTCTGGGATGCTCTCGTACGCAGGTTCGAATCCTCGTGACGGCCCTTGTGGATTTGTTCAGTGGTGAAGAATGTGAAGCGGAACAAATCCCACATTGTTTGAGTTTGATAAATGCTCTTGGTCAAAATTACTCTCCTTAAGATACTGCCCAACTTTGTGACCACCAGAAAAAGTCAGTTTAAGGGATGAAATCATTAAGTTTCTTTGTAAGTGATGATCTCTTTACTTGACAGTTTAGTGAATCTCAATTATGTCTGGGTACAAGTGGCAGAATGAACGACCCAGCGGGTTTTCTTCCTATTGGGGCGGGTTTTCTTCCTATTGGGGAGTGTTTTCTTCCTACTGGGGCGGGTTTTCTTCCTACTGGGGCGGGTTTTCTTCCTACTGGGGCGGGTTTTCTTCCTATTGGGGAGTGTTGTACATGCTGTTACGGCTGAATGTTCACTCATAAGATGAGTTACGCTGCCACAATAAACTCGCCCTTCTGAAGAAAAAAAATTGCACTGGGATAATTTACATGAGCATCATCATCTCAAAAAAGACGTTGGCTAGATTATCTCCGCAGCATCCAGCCAGATCAATAATTCTTCT
This sequence comes from Procambarus virginalis, assembly GCA_020271785.1. NCBI lineage: Eukaryota > Metazoa > Arthropoda > Malacostraca > Decapoda > Cambaridae > Procambarus > Procambarus virginalis. The sequence continues at coordinate 7,333 of WNGS01167057.1, read as the reverse complement.
GACATTGCCATATAATATGCACAAACAATTTGTTCATACCTTTAACTAAAAAAAATCTTTAAATGTAGAATTATTGCATCGGGAAGGTTTCTTTAACACCCTGTATTTTATCGCCTCTATCTACTGTATTTTATCTTGCCCTCTGGGTAAGGTCAGTGATGGCTACGCTTCATGCAGGGTCGGCGTTCGATCCCCAATGGTTTAAATAGCATCATGTCTTGACTCTTTCTTCATATTCCAGCTCCTTGTCTTCATATCCCAGCTCCTTGTTCTCATATTCCAGCTTCTTGTCCTCATATCCCAGCTCCTTGTCTTCATATCCCAGCTCCTTGTCCTCATATCCCAGCTCCTTGTCCTCATATCCCAGCTCCTTGTCCTCATATCCCAGCTCCTTGTCCTCATATCCCAGCTCCTTGTCCTCATACCCCAGCTCCTTGTCCTCATACCCCAGCTCCTTGTCTTCATATCCCAGCTCCTTGTCTTCATATCCCAGCTCCTTGTCCTCATATCCCAGCTCCTTGTCCTCATATCCCAGCTCCTTGTCCTCATACCCCAGCTCCTTGTCCTCATACCCCAGCTCCTTGTCCTCATATCCCAGCTCCTTGGCCTCATATCCCAACTCCTTGGGCTCATATCCCAGCTCCTTGTCCTCATATCCCAGCTCCTTGTCCTCATATCCTAGCTCCTTTTCCTCGTATCCCAGCTCCTTGTCCTCATATCCCAGCTCCTTGTCCTCATATCCTAGCTCCTTTTCCTCATATCCCAGCTCCTTGTCCTCATATCCCAGCTCCTTGTCCTCATATCCCAGCCCCTTGTCCTCATATCCCAGCTCCTTGTCATCATACCCCAGCTCCTTGCCCTCATACCCCAGCTCCTTGCCCTCATATCCCAGCTCCTTGGCCTCATATCCCTTCCAAGTGTAGTATAGTTAGTCTGACTTAAGTGCTATATAGTTACACCTGTTAATCACCCTCACCTCACCTGGGAGAGGTCTAGGAATAATGTTTAATGAATAATGAATCATAATCTTGCTGCTTGGCTGAATTATGCCATGTTTGAGGGACTTGTCTGTCTGTAGTGAGCAAAAAAACACGCGGTTTTGATGTGTTTTAATTTCCCAGTTCGACTTCTTCGTTGCCCAGTTAATTTTCTCTGCGATTAAAATCACCCAGGATGAGCAGGCCAAATCTCGTCCAACTTGTTATACATCCTGATGTGGGTTATCTTGAGGTTATCTTGAGATGATTTCGGGGCTTAGAGCGTCCCGATCCTCGACTAGGCCTCCTTTTTTTTGTTACACATTTCCAGGAAGCAGCTCGTAGCTGCTGTCTAACTCCCAGGTACCTAATTTACTGTTAGGTAAACAGGGGGCATTAGGATAAAAGTAACTCTGCCCATTTGTTTCCGCCTCCGCCGGGGATAGAACCCGGAAAGTTAGGACTACGAATCCTGAGCGCTGTCTACCCAGCCGTCAGGACCCCTGAGGGGGAACGTGTTGTATACGAGTGATGCCATTAAGCTCTTCTGTAGGATAACTGCAGGATATCTATAGGATAACTGTAGGATATCTGTATGATAACTGTAGGATATCTGAAGGATATCTCTGCCAGAGTCACTGTCTCAGATTACCACCTGCAACTGTTTCGTCAGCATCACCTTCCATCATCTCCCAGTTGCCTCTCATCTCGATAGCCTCTTGAAGATGCTGCATCCCTGAGAGTTTTGTATCTGTTATTGCAATGACGTGAGTGAGTGTGTGTGTGTGTGTGTGTGTGTGTGTGTGTGTGTGTGTGTGTGTGTGTGTGTGTGTGTGTGTGTGTGTGTGTTAGAGGAGGGGGTATGTGGTAAGGGGGGCCAGGCAGGTGCTTACAAGTGCCTGTAATCACCGCCCTCTGGCACTGCCCCATCATGACACTGTTCCAGCATGTGGGTGAGTGAGACAGTATACCAGGTGGGTGAGACAGTATACCAGGTGGGTGAGGCAGTATACCAGGTGGGTGAGGCAGTATACCAGGTGGGTGAGGGGTACCAACCGTAAACACATTTAGCCACACCCACCACCAGGACAGGAATATGTCCCAGTTAACGTCTTCATAAACCGCAAAAAATTCCTCTCCCTATCTCCCTTCCTTCAGCTGATTTTGCTCAACTCTATTTTGAACCCGCTGAGCCTCGCTTTGGTGCTCTGGTGCTGAGGTGATTGGCCACCCCAACCCACCACAACCACCTAGAAACTACCACAACCACTCAACCACCAACTCCACCTCACGTTAACAGAAAAAGAGAGGGAAAAATAAAGAAAACGACACACATGTAATGAGAAACTCAACAAGATGTTCCAAAACGTTTTTAAATAAGAATCTGGACCTGGATGTCAGGGGAGACTAAACACAGGAAGCAACAACTGACACGTAACAGTTACTGAATAAGGAACACACAAGACGCAACAAAGGAACGAGAACCTAACCATGAAACCATGAACCACAGGGATCACTGCACGAGAAATAGTACACAAACGAATCATGTTTAGTCTGAAAGGGAAACACCTTTCCACCCAACAGAATACATTCTTTCTCAACCGTTCATTGCTCCCCACCCACCCAAACACTCTCAAGAATATGAACTTGCTTGTGTGGAAATATAGAAATCCAAGAAATCCAGGAAATATAGGAAATCCAGGAAATATAGAAATCCATATCCAAACTAAAATAAGAATAACTGATGTGTGTGACGCAAGACACAGGTCTATATGTAAGAATATAACACCAGTAGGGAAAGCAAGAAAATCAAGAGAGATATATGCCTATAACTGGTATAAAACCTGGCGTACTGACAAGAACTTGAAAGCCCCCATTAAACTCTAATGTCCTTGTATGTAGCGACTATTTTATGAGTTTATAAATAAGGCTTTTGATGTGATTCAGTTGATTTGATTTGCTTACTGAAATTGTAAAAATGTGGTATATCTGTGAGGAACTTCATTGGAACATGTCGTGTTGTATGGGGTATAAGGCATGTTTCTAGGGTGTCTTAGGACAAGGGTTCGATCCCGTCGTCCCGCTCTAAAGAGTTTCTCAAAAGGCGAGATGGAGAACCGCCAGAAATCTCACTACTGAGTCTATTGTCACATTGGACTCTCACATCATAGGGGCAAATGTTATTTCTCTGGAGCTTCGACCATGTAAGACACTGAGAGTCACTCTTGGAGACTCAAGTCACTCTTGGAGGCTGAGTCACTCTTGGAGAGTGACTCTCACACCTCGGACTCTCTCTTAAATGTCACATACCACCAGCCTGAGGCAAGGTACAAACAAACACTTGCTGTAATGATAAATATTGATGATAGATATTGATTATGAAAGAAGCACACAGGATAACACACTCTCTCTCTCTCTCTCTCTCTCTCTCTCTCTCTCTCTCTCTCTCTCTCGTCTCTCTCTCATGTCTCTCATCAGTGACAGGTGAGCAAGTCATGTCATTGGAGTCATGACAAGCCTTAAAAAAAATATCTGACATAGCATTACATTTGTAGATGAAAAACTGCCCATCTCCCAACATTCTAATCAATTCCAAGGGCTAAGTATATAGATACTAGTAAAATTTCAATCGTTCCTGTCATTTTAATAATAATGAGAACGCCAAAATGAATAAAAATTCCCATAGTTTGTCAATCTATAATTTACATTATTTGCGTGATTTTTTTTTTGGGGGGGGAAATGAAAAATCTCCCCACAATAATCATTTAAATGTCAATAAAATCATTCTTTTAATAGTTTTTGTAATGTTTTAAAACCATAAATGATTGATTTTTTTGAAAGTTTTGGCCTTTTTTGGGAGGCCCAAAAGTTTTTTTGGGTCAACCTTTTGTTTCTCTTCGTGAATAGTTAATATGAGGCTACTTTTATATATGGAAAATTTAGTATGATAAAAGTTTTATAATCTCTTATGTGTGTGCACAAAGATGTAACAAATTATTGTACCAGCGGAAAATAGAGATTGATTTGTAATATCCAGGACAGCCCACTGCCCAGGCTTGCCCACTGCTCAGACTTGCCCACTGCCCAGGCTTGCCCACTGCTCAGCCTTGCCCACTGCTCAGCCTTGCCTACTGCTCAGACGTACCCACTGCCAGACGTGCCCACTGCCCAGGCTTGCCCACTGTCCAGACTTGCCCACTACCCAGACTTACCCCACTGCCCACACTTGCCCACTGCCCACACTTGCCCACTGCCCACACTTGCCCACTGCCCACACTTGCCCACTGCCCACACTTGCCCACTGCCCACACTTGCCCACTGCCCACACTTGCCCACTGCCCACACTTGCCCACTGCCCACACTTGCCCACTGCCCAACTTGCCCACTGCCCAAACTTGCCCATTGCCCTGATTCACCCAATCGACCATCCTCGGGTCGATTGAACAAGGCTGATTGGCTCAATTGAGGCCTACCCTCAATTTGTCGTAATTCTCCCCCCCCCCCTCCCTAATCCCATAATTAGTTTGTTGTCAATTCGGGTTATACTGACCTGACCTTCGCCTCACTGCTGCACCTCTCGCTGGGTATGTGAGGTCCCTTAACATCGGAGAAGAGAATAAATGACACTCGAGTGATCCGAGTTTTGAGACAGAGGTCGCAAACGTACACAAATCGACGGTTACAGCACCATGACCACCACCAGCCTCGCCTGGCAGATTGCTATGCTCGTGATCAACATTGCAATGAAGACACGTGATGCAGAAGCCGCTAGGAATTTAAATCATACATAAATCATTGTAAATAGCGATGAGTTACGAGGGCCTGGGAGCTATCTGGGGTATGGTGCATCTGGGGTATGGTGTATCTGGGGTATGGTGTATCTGGGGTATGGTGTATTTGGGGTATGGTGTATTTGGGGTATGGTGTATCTGGGGTATGGTGTATTTGGGGTATGGTGTATTTGGGTATGGTGTATTTGGGGTATGGTGTATCTGGGGTATGGTGTATCTGGGGTATGGTGTATTTGGGGTATGGTGTATCTGGGGTATGGTGTATCTGGGGTATGGTGTATCTGGGGTATGGTGTATCTGGGGTATGGTGTATCTGGGGTATGGTGTATCTGGGGTATGGTGTATCTGGGTATGGTGCATCTGGGGTATGGTGTATCTGGGGTATGGTGTATCTGGGGTATGGTGTATCTGGGATATGGTGTATCTGGGGTATGGTGTATCTGGGGTATGGTGTATCGGGGGTATGGTGTATCTGGGGTATGGTGTATCGGGGGTATGGTGTATCTGGGCATGGTATATCCGGTCATGGTGTATCCGGGCATGGTGTATCTGGTCATGGTGTATCCGAGCATGACACACATATGTGGCACTACACACAGACACACACAGGATCCACAACCAACATTAAATATTCACCAACAGCTGGACTCCCACAGCAATAAATAATCTAACTGACAGATCATGAGTTTAATCTCACAAGCGGAACATTTACCAGGAGACCCAGAAGCCTTTCCACTGAATACCTAAGAGATCGAGTTGTTGAGAACACCAACCTGGGTAGATTGGGGGGTGTTAGTCTGTCTGTCTGTGTGTGTCTGTTTTGAAGCCTGCAGACCCTTAGAAGCTATAGCCTCACCCATTTTTTAACAGTAATTGGTGTTGGGTATGTACACAGCATGGGCGGATTGTGGGTTTGCGTAAATGGATTGAGGGCCTCTTAATTCAGTGGCAGTTTTAACTCCCTCCTCATCCCCAGTCACTTAGTTTGCAATAGTTCATTTTTTTCCTGTAACTAGCTGAGATAGTGTCCAGCAGAGAGAGATTCGGTTAAGGGGAGAGGTAAGGGGGAGGATCAAGCGAGTTTAGGCACGCAGATGTCATCAACGGGACACCACGAGTGTAGCTCCCATCATGTAACTACACTTAGGTAATTACACACACACACACACACACACACACACACACACACACACACACACACACACACAACAACAAACTCTGCCAAAAAACAACATAAGAGCAGCAACTCACCTCCCAGGACAAACACACCACACATGCGCTTGGCGAGCAAATATTTGCAGTAACAAACACTAGCAAGGGTGAAGGCAGAACCGCTCCAGCGATAGTTGGCACTTGACACCTGCCCTCCACACCTGAGGGCACCCCTTAAGGGGGAGGTGAGGCACTCTCTGTACCTATGAGGGGGGCCACCCTTATACCTTACCCCTTCTCCCCTTAACTACTTCCCTTACACCCCTTATTCTATTACTCTTATCTCCCCTTAATTCTCCCCCACATGTATTTTGAAATGAAGGTGGAGAGGTACGGAAGGAGGAAATGTTGTAGAATGTGGAATACAGGGTTATATGATAGCAGCAGACGATGTCCAGCTATCTATCCATTTATCTTTCCTGCTATCTATCCATCTCTCAGCTGTAGCTGTATGCTTTGATAATGGGTTGAAACACGGAAAACGTTCGGAATTACCGTTTCATTGTCCTAAGTAGATACATACGCATCTGTCCACCTACCTCTCATGTATCCATCTACTTATCTATCTATCCAGCTGTGTCCGTCTATCCTCCATCAATCAATCAATCTATCCATCGTTTCACCCATATATTTATCCCTCTACTCATCAATCATATACTCATGTATCTGTCAATCTACTCTTCAATCNGTGTGTGTGTGTGTGTGTGTGTGTGTGTGTGTGTGGATTCTTCTGAAGATGTATTATTAAATACGAAAGTACTTAAAGAAATTCCTGTCTTAAATCTTGCCTTCATGGACTGACAACTGTCTATATATAATATATATATATATATATATATATTATATATATATATTATATATATATATATATATATATATATATATATAGAGTGACAGAGATATAGATAGATATATATAGTCTTCATACGAGGACCAGTTAAAGACCTGGAGCACAACAGTCTCAGGTTGTCACAAGAGGTTGCATCCTCGCTGGCGCCTTGTTAGGTGCCCCTGATGACGAGTCTGGCATCATCAATGTCTGCTCCAGTTTTGTCAACGTCTGCGCTCGCATCCTGAGGAGTCTGCTGGAGGTAAACTCTTCTTGCCGCCAATAGGTCCTCATCTCTCTGGTTTTCGGGTGGAAAGTGGACCTTACGTTTGGCTGTGGGAGTTCCTTAGAAGATATAAGAACAAAAGTAACTGCAGAAGGCCTATTGGTCCATACGAGACAGCTCCTGTCTATATCAACCCAATCCTATAAGTCTACAATTCATATATGTTATATATAAGTCTCTGTTAACTGGCACAACAATATTGTGGTTGGCTTACATTGTAAATGTGGTATTATCTGAT
>WNGS01167056.1:38845-118961 GCA_020271785.1 Procambarus virginalis | reverse complement strand
ATATATATTATATATATAATATATATATATATTTATATATATATATATATATATATATTATATATATATATATATATATATATAATATATATATATATATATATATATATATATATATATATGTGTGGCCCTCCGCCTTGCTGCCCCAATCCACACCAGATATAGGTGTATTTGCGGCGAGGTGGTGGCTGACAGGTACGGCCACCATGGCCTACTCTGCCAAAGCACGGGAGGATGGCACTCGAGGCACAGTGAAGTTAACGACATCATCAAGAGGAGCCTCACCACAGCTGGATGCCCAGCCGAGAGAGAGCCTCGTTACCTAACGCCCCGTAACTCTGATGCTCTTATTGGTCGCCCGGATGGTATCACAGTGAACCCCTGGAAGAATGGCAAGCAGTTGGTATGGGACTACACGTGCGTATCAACCCTGGCTAACACCTACATTGACCTCAGTGTTGCACAACCAGGTGGCGCTGCCACCCACAGGGAAGCAGCCAAATCCCGTAAGTATAGAGAACTTGATCACCACTACAATTTTGTCCCCATTGCTTCTGAGACACTCGGCGTCTGGGGTAAAAGTGCTACCAGTTTTTTGAAGGAACTGGGTTCTAGGCTCATTGAAACAACAAGGGACCCTAGAGCTGCCAGCTTTCTTTTCCAGCGCCTCAGCGTGGCGATACAGAGGGGAAATGCGCACTGCATCCAGGGTTCCTGCCCGCCATCTGAGGAGCTGGAGGAACTCGACAACCTATGATAACCATCCTTGTAACCTATATGTAACTCCTTTTTTGTAACAAAGTTCAAATAAAGCAAATATATATGTGTACATACAAAAGAATGGGGGTGGTAGGAGAAGAAAATATTAGTGTTCAGCGAGAAACCACAAGGTCTCCTCTGAATACGTTTTATTTTCTTCTCCGAGGCTATGGGTCCCCACATTGGCACCAGAGGTGGTACCCTCACAAACTTTTTATATATATATATATATATATATATATATATATATATATATATATATATATATATATATATTGTCGGGGTTCACGGTGGGGGGGTGAGCAACGGTACGCAAGGACTTTATCCTTGAAGCCTCTCAAAGCAGTTGTTCTGACGATGGCCGTTACTCACCGCTGTCCTACAGGTCTTCCCTCGATCCTCTCGGCGCCACTGCACGCCCAGGAGAGTACCCCAGTCGATCTCCCAACCGGCCTCAGTTCGTAGAGTGAGTGGAGACACAGATTGTTCCCTCAATTTGTGTGCCCGCCACGCCAAGGACTCTCACACAGCCTTCAAGGTCGCTAACTGGTGTTTTTAGGTGTCCAGTAACACTACAGTGGTGTTGTGTAACTGTGGTAGTGGTGACAAGAGCAAGCTTGATTAGCTTGGTATCAGGCAAGTAATTATTTCTGTCACTCTGTCTTCTTTATCTTTTCGCAGTCACAAGGTATATGGAGGGGATGATATAAACACCAAGGAGTTTTGGTATTTTACTTAAAAACAACGAGATATATATGCATCAATAAACACATCAGAAACAAGTATAACAGCTGCTCTCTCCTCAGCAAATAATCTGGAGCACACCGGACAGCAACACTCTTCCCCTAACATCACCTGTCAAATATCAGCTGATCCCGGGCCCTAGCACTCGTGAGAAAGATTATTGCTTGTTTTCCTATGGCGTCGCGATCCCCGTTTCTTTAACTTTTCGCGAACCACTATATTTACCATTCACATGACATATTTATGATTCCAATAGGACGCGATACACCACCTCACTGGTCTCACGATCAATAACTTATTCTCACTGCACTCAAAGTGATAGTTCTCTGTACCAAGAAGCTACACTGTTCTTGATAATATTTATTATGAATGCACTTAATCACTGTACTGTTCTTTGAATCTATAATTCCTCTTAAAAGGCGATATCACAAGTAATCACTTCACATATATGAGATTATTCAGTACACAGGCATATACATGGATAAATCATTAATCAATACACAGGCATATATATATATAAATCATGGAGATCAATCACAGCATTTATATAAACTCTGGGCTCATAGCCTAACACCAATAACTGGTTCACTAGTAATATATATTATGATCACAGGAAATGAATTCTAGACACAGCAACTTCCTTAGTAAATCCTGGTGCTTGCACACATCACACATAGATTTATGTAAACGAATACTGTGAGTGCTCTGGGTAGCCTCACCACACACTGTGCCCTCTGTGACATAGATCCAGGTGAGACTTGCTCACTACATGAAAAATACCCTGGCAAATATATATAGCTAACTAAAGGGGAATTGGGAGGGTAACTGTAAACACCTACTTCACCTATCCTATGATGAGAGTTGAGTTGCAGCTCCTGGTCCAGGCTCTCGCCTCGTACACCCTCCAGAAACACAAGCCAACGTCCCAGGATGATCGCGTCTCGCCGCTTCTGTACACTACAGGTCCGTGCTCCTCCTCCACGTCTTTGCAGGGTTGGAGTCGGTCTCCCGGCCGTCAACTTTCCTCCCAATTACGACAGCCAGCCTACGTCTCGGCGGTAGTCGTACGTTTCCCAATTAGTTCCTTGTCACTGCACTCCCAGTGGAACTGTCCCCGCCACTACAATGACACTGTGAAGTTATTAGTCGTCCCAGACGATACAGCTTAAGCTCCACTTGCACAGCACCCGACTCAAGAGCACTTGAAGCGCACTACACTGTCAATTCCCTCGTCGATCTAGGTATGTCACTAGGTATGAAGGAAGACTTCTCGGCGTGCTTGCATACAACTGGTGACTCGTATGGTTCCACGGGATTGTCGACTTACTGTCAAACTTGAAAGGACCGTCAATCACACGTCCAACCTAGTCGGTCAACTAGGTTCCCTCACGGTGGAATGGTCCGGCCACTAAGCTGCCTCCTACACGAGTGAACTGCCAAGGACGTCACATACGTCAATGCCCGGTCCACTTCCTGCAATGCACCTGTCCCTGAGCACTTGTTGCTCAATATTCCGTCAATTCCTTATTTGGTTCACACCTAGGTTGAAGGAAGACCTCACAGAGTGCGTGCTGACAACAATAGACGCTTATATCCAAAGGAGCTCGGGTAATCCGTCACTCTGACAAGGATGACCGGTCGCATGTCCTGCCTCGTGGACGTGTCGTGTGATACTGATGGCGCCAACCTGTCGCTACGGCTGGACCCCCCTGCCTATGTGACGTCACATTTGTCAAAGGAGGTTTTCATTGGCTCCCAGTGCCACGTCGCTGACGGTGACCAATCTCGTGTCACTGACGTCACACTGTTTTGGCGGGAGAACAGAGGAGCCAGCGCCATATTGGCTTCCTAAAGGGCCTATCCCACACGCCAAAATACTCTACTTTCACGAATTTCTCGGCTTTGCGAGAACACTATACTCTCCCACATATGTCAAAGTGAGGCCCGCAATGTAGAGAACGCTTGGGAATAGTGGACATGACTCTTACAGCAGACGTGGGAGAAATAGAAGGGGGGGAACACTGTCACATATATATATATATATATATATATATATATATATATATATATATATATATATATATATATATATATATATATATATATATATATATAGAACTGAAAACTCACACCCCAGAAGTGACTCGAAACCCATACTGCCAGGAGCAACGCAACTGGTATGTACAGGACGCCTTAATCCACTTGACCATCTGACCATCACGACCGGACAAAAACTGATGGTACCCATCTCTCTCTCGTTTGAGTTCAAACTGTTAATTATTATATTGTTAAAATATATATGTTCTTGCATCTCATCTTTGTTGTTTTCTGTCACCTCCTTGCAGTATATAAGGACACCATTTCTTGTCTTTACTGTATTAATGAACTAGGTAGTACATTCCTTCAGTAGCTCTGAGAATTTTTATCAGGTTCAGGTGAGCTACGTTCTATCTAGTACTTTGATCTACATACTCATCTGAATCATTTCTATACTACGAGGCATTCCTTATATAACTGACACAACACTATTAAAAATGCACTCAACGACTTGCTTCATTTAAAAAATGCCATGTCTAGGTAACCTACCATACTTTGTATGTGATTCTTGCTTTAAGTTGCAGTATACAGCACGTATTTAAATGCTACCATAGTTATATTAATTTATATAAAATAATTTTTGAAAGACAAAACGATTACGGTGTTTTTATCTGATTTCAACTATTCCGCTTGTAATTGCTCTGAATGCTATTGCACATAATTGTTTTCTTTTCCTTTCATTCAATTATGCATCTGTAATTTTTATCGAGCACTGTGTGAGTGCTAAAACTGCACTGAGTGAGAATGCGTGTACAAATTTAGTTAATTTTACAATATTATTACAACTGTTCCTTTGTATTCATATCACAGGACTCATTGATATTGTAGTGCATGTGGGCTTCAGGAAAGAAAGTAATGGACCGTTTCAGTGGTTGGATGGACGCCCAGTCAATGCCGCAGAATTTGGTGCTGGTGAACCCAACAATAGTGGAGAAGAGGAATACTGTGGAGAATTTCGACAGCATGTGGACCCGATGCTCAATGATATCTCCTGCTCGACTTTGGCCCGATTTCTTTGTCAATATCACCCTGTCAATTGAAGACGTTGAGGCGTCTCTCAATGAAAGGAATAATTGGTTTGTTTAATCTTGTTTTATTTTAATATTTTTACGTAGTATAAATAACGGGCATTTGCAAAATCCTGTTACTTTATTATCCAGAAAGGAACATTGTTTTAATTCATCACAAATTATGAGGTAGTTAGAGAGTGAAAATCTTATTATAACACGAATTAGGGGATGAGAGTCTTGTAGTAGTTAAGAGTCTTGAAATAGCGTTGAATCTAATAATAGCTGTGAGCTTTGCACTACCTGAATGTCTTTCACAATCTCTGAACCTTACACAATCGCTGAGTCTTACACTATCTCTGAGTCTTACACTATCTCTGAGTCTTACACTAGGAGTCTTACTCTGGCTGTGAGTGTTGCACTGGCTGTGAGTGTTACACTGGCTGTGAGTGTTCCAGAGGCAGTGAGTGTTGCACTGGCCGTGAGTGTTACACTGCTGTGATTCTTGCACTTGCTGTGAATCTTGCACTGGATACAAGTGTTTCACTGGCTGTGAGTGTTTCCCTAGCTGTGAGTGTTCCAAAGTCTGAGAGTGTTGCACTGGCTGTGAGTGTTGCACTGGCTGTGAGTCTTGCACTGGCAGTGGGGGTTTCACTGGCTGTGAATGTTTCACTGGCTGTGAGTGTTGCACTGGCTATGAGTGTTGCACTTACTGCGAGTGTTGCACTAGCTGTGAATGTTTCACTGGCTATGTGTTTAACTGGCTGTGAGTCTTGCACTGGCTGCAAGTGTTTCATTGGCTGTGAGTGTTTCCTTGGCTCTGAGTGTTCCAAAGACTGTGAGTGTTGCACTGGCTGTGAGTCTTGCACTGGCTGCGAGTGTTGAACTGGTTGTGAGTGTTGAACTGGCTGTAAATGTTGCACTGGCTGTGAGTGTTGCACTGCCTGGAGTGTTGCATTGACTGTGAGAGTTTAACTGCCTTTGAGTGTTACACTGGCTGTGAGTGTTGCATTGGCTGTGAGTGTTTCACTGGCAGTGAGTCTTGCACTGGCTGTGAGTCTTGCAAAGGCTGTGAATCTTGCACTGGCTGTGGGTCTTGCAAAGGTTGTGAGTATTGCACTGCGATGAGTGTTGCGAAGGTTGTGAGTGTTGCACTTATCGTGAGTGTTGCATTTGCATTGAGTATATGACTTGGTGTGAGTGTAGCACTGGCTGTCAGTGTTTCACTGGATGTAAGTGTTTCACTGGCTACGAGTCTTGCACTGGCTGTGAGTGTTGCACAGGCGGCGAGTGTTGTACTGGCTGTGCATGAATCACCTGGTTTTGAGCTTTTCACTGGGTGTGAGTATTTCATTGGCTTCTAGACTTGCACTGGCTATGAGAATTTCACTGACTGTAAGTGTTGCACTGGCTGTGAGCATTTCACTGGCTGTGCGTGTTTCACTGGCTATGAGTATTTCACTGGCTGTGTGTGTTTCACTGGCTGTGAGAGTTTCACTGGCTGTGAGTGTTTCACTGGCGGTGAGTGTTTCACTGGCTGTGAGTGTTGCACTGGCTGTGATTGTTGCACTGACTGTACGTATTTCACTGGAAGCAAGTGTTGCTTTGGCTGAGAGGAGGTGGTGGTGGCTTTGAGGACATCAGCCTCTCTTCCATGGAGCAGCACTCTGTGCTCTGAAAATGGAAGATGGGGTAATCAGGCCCAATACTATTGTCAACACCCTCCGACGCCTCAAAGCTAAGGCAGCAGTGAGGTCAATCAGTCAGGAAACAGTCACCTTACTGAAACATCATAAGCTCAGGATTGGGATCCCCCAAGGCTGTGAAGCTGCATCACATACAGCGCTGCCAATCTCTTCTTTGCCAATCTCTCAAACCAAAAGGTACTAGTCAAGCTTGACTTTAAAATTGCATTAAATGATGTCAGAAGAGACGCTTTTCTGTCTATTTTGATTATGCAGAAGATGTTCACCAATTTGTTTTCGTCGCCTGTAGAGGAAACGCCGTTCTCATTCCAGCTTACATCTTTTTCTCTCTCTCTCTCTCTCTCCTTAGTGGTATGTGACTTTAAAATATTTGTAATGCTACTTTGCCTATTTTCTCAAAGCAATGGATTAATTTTCCATTATCTATCTCTTGAAAATGTGCCTGAATTATCTAGCTCTTGGAGTTGTGCCTGTATTATCTAGCTCTTGGAGTTGTGCCTTTATTATCTGGCTCTTGGAGTTGTGCCTGTATTATCTGGCTCTTGGAGTTGTACCTGTATTATTAAGCTCTTGGAGTTCTGCCTGTTTTATCTGGCTCTTGGAGTTGTGCCTGTATTATCTGGCTCTTGGAGTTGTGCCTGTATTATCTGGCTCTTGGAGTTGTGCCTGTATTATCTAACTCTTGGAGTTGTGCCTGTATTATCTAACTCTTGGAGTTGTGCCTGTATTATCTGGCTCTTAGAGTTGTGCCTGTATTATCTGGCTCTTGTAGTTGTGCCATTTTAACCCGCAGCGAAACTACAACCAAGTCACCTCAGAGGTTGCAGCAGGTCATAAACAGTAACGGAAGATAAGCAACATATTGATTGTTGGGGAGAAGGTCGAACGGGTTTTTTGTTTGTCTGTTTATAATTATGGGTTCTCTCTGATTGTTTTCTAATAAATGTATATAACCATGTTATGTCGGTTAACTATCCTACAAATATCAAGGTACATTAGATGCGGTGGTGATATCATAATGTATGATAATCAAATAACAAATCCACAAAGGCCGTGACGAGGATTCGAACCTGCGTCCAAGAGCATCCCAGACGCTGGCTTAATCGACTTAATCCACGGCCCTTGTGGATTTGTTCATTTGATGCATCACGTTATTGTGATTTCTGTGTGTTATGATTTTCAAGAATATTACTGGATTTTGATAGACTCTGCCTGTTTTTTTTTATTTAAGTTCACATTTAATGGTCAATGATCACTGATATCTGCCTTTAACAATTGTCTAAAGACGTAAACAAATAATTAAATATTATAATGAATATAAAAAATGGAATATAGTCATGCAAATTGCCAATTATATTTAACCATCCCTATGGGTCAAAGCCTCATCGCGGCGGGATGATATCAATTTCATCTTGTAGCAGAGAGTAGTGTGCCAACTCCGCCTCTTGATCCACACCACTTCTTCACACGGTGGGATGTAACACACACAAGGAACAACGGATTCAAGCTCAAGAAGACACAGTGTAAGACAGCAAACAAAAGGTGTTTTTCACATATAGGGTTATAGACCCATGGAACATCCATCCAGCCGCTGCCAAAAACGGTAAAACTCTAAATGTAATTATAAGATCCAGCCGAACTGCCGAATTGTAAGATCCAGCATGCAGAAACCATCAGGACAAATTGTGAGGGGAAACCTTTGACAAGCTGCTAGCTTCCTGTCCTCGTTGAAGCCATTAGTGTATTAATGGCCCTCAGGTATATCAAATAAATGGATTTAAACTATTTCACACAGATAGAAATATTAGATGAGGAGGGGGAGTAGCCATATATGTTAGGGAAAATTTGAAATGTAATCTCAAAGAGGGAATCAAAACTGAGCCACACACAGAAACTGTTTGGATAGAATTAAATGAAAAAGCAAATAATCGTATAATAGGAGTTATATACAGGCCACCAAACTTAGAGAGGATGGAAGCAAAGCACCTATGGGATGAAATATCTAGAGCATCTAGGTCAAACAGTATTTGTGTCATGGGTGACTTCAATTTTAGTGCAATAAATTGATATAACAGAACAGGGAATAATGAAACAGAAGATTTTCTAGAATTAATTGACGATTGCTCTCTTACGCAACACATTAAGGAACCAAAGAATGGAAAATAATATTTTAGATTTAGTGTTAAATAACAGGGAAACACAAATTAATGACATCGAAATAGGGAGTGAGCAAGGGAACAGTGATCACAAAGAAATCAGATTTAGCACAGAATGGAATAGATCTGTAGAAGGAAATTATGTTAAAGTGTCAGCGTTTCGAAAAGCTGATTTCATTAGCCTAATATTTCTTTTGGGTCAAATTGATTGGAAAGTCTTGGGCATGGGGGGTGGGCAGGTCTTGGAGCGAGACGTGAAACCAGCGATAGGTGACGAAAAAGGGATTTCGATATGGATTCAAAATATAACTTATATAAAAATATTCTAAGCAAAGCATAGGAACGTAGTATACCATACAAATTGAATAGAACGAATAATAATGGCCCAAAATGAATATCAAAAGATCTGAGGAACCTTATAGATAGAAAGAGAGCTTGGTACAAAAGGATTAGGATTGGGGAAGTCAGTTTAGAACAGAAATTCGTACAACTGGTTAGAAATGTTAAAAAACAGATAAGGGGGGCAAAAAAAACTATGAAGTTCGTATAGCACGGAAATGAAAGGCAAATCCTAAAGGTTTTTTCAATTATATCGAACAAAGATTAGGGAAATGATAGGTCCATTAAAAACTGAGACAGGTCAAATAACGGATAATGACGAAGAGACGAGTAGTATCTTCAATAAATATTTTATCTCTATATTTACTAAAGAGGAACTTAACACTATGCCTTCAGCCGAACAAGTCTATGTGGGTAGGAACGAGGACAAGTTGACTAGTTTAGCAGTTGCCAGGGAGGATATTATTAAACAAATCGTAAAACTCAAACCAAACAAATCCCCAGGGCCGGATGAAATGTTTGTCAGGGTGCTTACAGAATGCAAAGAGGAGCTTTGCGATCCATTGTCTACCATATATAATAAATCAATAGAGTCAGGCAGAGTGCCAGAGTCATGGAAGGTTGAAAATGTGGTACCAATTTTTAAGAAAGGAGATAGATCACTTGCGTCAAACTATCGGCCAATTAGCCTAATGACTACTGTGGGAAAGTTATTTGAATCGATAATTGCAAATACATTTCGTCTTCATCTTGAAAAACATAAATTAATAAATGATTCTCAACATGGTTTTTACAAATGGCCTTTTATGTTTGACAAATTTGATATAATTTTTTTCCAGCATAGTTGAGGCAGCTGATAGTGGTAAGGATTGTGATGTGTATCTTGACTTTAGCAAAGATTTTGATACAGTGCCACATGAAAGCCTGATTAAAAAGACGGAGGCTCATGGTATTGGGGGTGCTATGTTAAATTGGATTAGGGCTAGGCAATTCCAAAGGAAACAGAGAATTAGTATCAATGGGAATAAGTCAGAGTGGGAAAATGTGGTAAGTGGAGTGCCTTAAGGCTCTGTCCTGGGACCTTTGTTGTTTATATCATATACAAATGATTTTGATTCAGTTTTGAGTAGCAACATTTGCAAATTTGCCGATGATACAAAAATCGGTAGGAAAATAAATACGAAAAAAGACTCACTATCACTTAATATCGATCTAAATAAGGTTTTGAAAAGGTCAAAAGATTGGCAGGTGCAGCTTAATACTGATAAATGTAAAGTTTTTACATTTATCGAGTTACAAGATACGAGCTAGATGGTGTTGAAATTGCCTAGTCAGATTGCAAAAATGATCAGGGAGTTCGTAAGTAAGTAAGATTAGTAAGAAATGAAAACCAAAAGATCAATGCATGAAAGTTCGTAACATGGCAAATAGAACACTGGGATTTATTTATCGAAGCGTTTGTAACAAGATGCCTGGTGTTGTTCTTTAGCTATATCTTGCTGCATTTAGACCCCCATTTAGATTATGCAGTTCATTTTGAGTCGCCGTACTATAGAATGGATATAAATTCATTAGAACGTGTCCAGAGTAGGATGACAAAGCAAATTCCCCGAATTAGAAACATATCATTTGAAGAAAGATTAACAAAGCTTAAATTGCTCTGACTCTTACACATTTGCTGAGTCTTACACTATCTCTGAGCCTTACACAATTGCTGATTATTACACTATCGCTGAGTCTTACACTATCTCTGATTCTTACACTACGAGTCTTACTCTGGCTGCCAGTTTTTCACTGGCTGCGAGTTTTTCCCTGCCTCTGAGTATTTTCCTGGCACTGAGTGTTGCGCTGGCTGTGAGTGTTGCACTGGTTGTGAGTGTTGCATTGGCTCTGAGTGTTGCACTACCTGTGAGTGTTGCACCGGCTGTGATTGTTCCATTGACTGTGAGTGTTTCACTGGTACGGAGTGTTGCACTGGCAATGAGTCTTGAACTGGTTTTGAGTGTTTCACTGGCTGTGATTGTTCCATTGACTGTGAGTGTTGCACTGACTGAAAGTGTTGCACTGGCTGTGAATGTTACACTGGTTGTGAGTGTTGCACTGGCTGTGACTGTTGCACTGACTGTGAGTGTTGCACTGGCTGTGAGTGTTTCATTGAATGTGAGTGTTGCACTGGATGTGAATATTGCATTGCCTTTGAGTGTTGCACTGGCTGTAAGTCTTCCAATTGCTGTGAGTCTTGCATTGGTTTTCAATGTTTTACTGGATTTGAGTGATTCACTAGCTGAGAGTGTTGCACTGGCTGTGAGTATTTCACTGGCTGTGAGTGTTTCACTTACAGTGAGTATTGCACTGGCTGTGAGAGTTTCACTGGATGTGAGTCTTGCAATCGCTGTGAGTGTTTTAATCGCATTGAGTGTTTCCCCTGGCTGTGAGTATTACCCTGGCTTTGAGTGTAGCGCTGGTTGTGAGTGTTGCACTGGCTGTGAGTGTTGCACTGGCTATGATTCTTGCACTGGCTTTGAGTGTTTCACTGGCTGTGATTGTTCTATTGACTGTGAGTGTTTCACTGGCAGGGAGAGTTGCACTGGCTGTGAGTGTTGCACTGGCTGATAGTGTTGGACTGACGGATAGTGTTGCACTGGCTGTGAGTGTTGCACTGGTAGTGAGTGTTGCACTGGCTGTGAGTGTTGCATTGGCTGTGAGTCTTCCAATAGCTGTGAGTCTTGCACTGACAGTGAGTCTTGCACTGGTTGTGAGTATTTCACTGGCCGTGATTGTTCCATTGACTGTGACTGTTTCACTGGCAGGGATTGTTGCAGTTACTGTGAGTGTTGCACTGACTGAGAGTTTTGCACTGACTGAGAGTGTTGCACTGTCTGAGAGTGTTGCACTGACAGTGAGTATTGCACTGGCTGTGAGTGTTGCACTGGCTGTGAGTCTTGAACTGGCTGTGAGTCTTGCACTGGCTTTGAGTCTTGCACTGTATGTGAGTGTTTCATTGACAGCGTGTGTTGCACTGGCTGTAAGTCTTTCACTGGCTTTGAGTATTTCACTTGCTGTGAGTATTGCACTGGCTGTGAGTGTTTCACTGGAAGCGTGTATTGCACTGGCTGTGAGTATTGCACTGGCTGTGAGGTTTGCACTGTCTGTGAGTGTTGCACTGGCTTTGAGTGTTGCACTGCCTGTGAGTCTTTCAATAATTGTGAGCGTTTCACTGGTTTTGAGTGTTTCACTGGCTGTGAATGTTGCACTGACTGTGGGTGTTGCACTGGCTGTGTGTTTCACCGGCTGTGAGTGTTGTTGCACTGGCTGTGGGTGTTGCACTGGCTGTGTGTGTTTCACCGGCTGTGAGTCTTGCAATGGCTGTGAGTGTTTCACTGGCTAAGAGTGTTTTACTGGCTGTGAGTCTTGCACTGGGTTTGAAAGTTGCACTGGCTGTGAGTGTTGCACTGGCTGTGAGTGTTACACTGGCTGTGAGTGTTTCACTGGCTGTGAGGGTTTCACTGGCTGGGAGTGGTGTACTGGCTGTGAGTCTTGCACTGGCTGTGAGTCTTGCAATGGCTTTGAGTGTTGCTCTGGCTGCGAGTGTTGCACTGGCTGCGAGTGTTGCACTGCCTGCGAGTGTTGCAGAGGCTTTGAATATTTCACTGGCTGTGAGTATTGCACTGTTTTTGAGTGTTTCTCTGGCTGTGAGTGTTGAACTAGCTGTGAGAGTTGAACAGGCTATGAGTGTTGCTCTGGCTGCGAGTGTTGCACTGGCTGTGTTACACTGGCTGCGAGTGTTTCACTGGCTGTGAGTTTTGCATTGGTTGTGAGTGTTGCACTGGGTGTGAGTGTTGCACTGGCTGTGATTCACTGGCTGTGAGTGATTCACTAGCTGTGAGTGTTTCACTGGCTGTGAGTGTTTCATTGAATTTGAGTGTTGCACTGGATGTGAATATTGCATTGCCTTTGAGTGTTGCACTGGCTGTAAGTCTTCCAATTGCTTTGAGTCTTGCATTGGTTTTCAATGTTTTACTGGATTTGAGTGATTCACTAGCTGAGAGTGTTGCACTGGCTGTGAGTATTTCACTGGCTGTGAGTGTTTCACTTACAGTGAGTATTGCACTGTCTGTGAGAGTTTCCCTGGATGTGAGTCTTGCAATCGCTGTGAGTGTTTCAATCGCATTGAGTGTTTCCCCTGGCTGTGAGTATTTCCCTGGCTTTGAGTGTAGCGCTGGTTGTGAGTGTTGCACTGGCTGTGAGTGTTGCACTGGCTATGATTCTTGCACTGGCTTTGAGTGTTTCACTGGCTGTGATTGTTCTATTGACTGTGAGTGTTTCACTGGCAGGGAGAGTTGCACTGGCTGTGAGTGTTTCACTGGCTGATAGTGTTGGACTGACGGATAGTGTTGCACTGGCTGTGAGTGTTGCACTGGTAGTGAGTGTTGCACTGGCTATGAGTGTTGCATTAGCTGTGAGTCTTCCAATAGCTGTGAGTCTTGCACTGACAGTGAGTCTTGCACTGGTTGTGAGTGTTTCACTGGCCGTGATTGTTCCATTGACTGTGACTGTTTCACTGGCAGGGATTGTTGCAGTTACTGTGAGTGTTGCACTGACTGAGAGTGTTGCACTGACTGAGAGTGTTGCACTGACTGAGAGTGTTGCACTGACAGTGAGTATTGCACTGGCTGTGAGTGTTGCACTGGCTGTGAGTCTTGAACTGGCTGTGAGTCTTGCACTGGCTTTGAGTCTTGCACTGTATGTGAGTGTTTCATTGACTGCGTGTGTTGCACTGGCTGTAAGTCTTTCACTGGCTTTGAGTATTTCACTTGCTGTGAGTATTGCACTGGCTGTGAGTGTTTCACTGGAAGCGTGTCTTGCACTGGCTGTGAGTATTGCACTGGCTGTGAGGTTTGCACTGTCTGTGAGTGGTGCACTGGCTTTGAGTGTTGCACTGCCTGTGAGTATTTCAATAATTGTGAGCGTTTCACTGGTTTTGAGTGTTTCACTAGCTGTGAGTGTTGCACTGACTGTGGGTGTTGCACTGGCTGTGTGTGTTTCACCGGCTGTGAGTGTTGTTGCACTGGCTGTGGGTGTTGCACTGGCTGTGTGTGTTTCACCGGCTGTGAGTCTTGCAATGGCTGTGAGTGTTTCACTGGCTAAGAGTGTTTTACTGGCTGTGAGTCTTGCACTGGTTTTGAAAGTTGCACTGGCTGTGAGTGTTGCACTGGCTGTGAGTGTTACACTGGCTGTGAGTGTTTCACTGGCTGTGAGGGTTTCACTGGCTGGGAGTGGTGTACTGGCTGTGAGTCTTGCACTGGCTGTGAGTCTTGCAATGGCTTTGAGTGTTGCACTGGCTGCGAGTGTTGCACTGCCTGCGAGTGTTGCAGAGGCTTTGAATATTTCACTGGCTGTTTGTATTTCACTGGCTGTGAGTATTGCACTGTTTTTGAGTGTTTCTCTGGCTGTGAGTGTTGAACTAGCTGTGAGAGTTGAACAGGCTATGAGTGTTGCTCTGGCTGCGAGTGTTGCACTGGCTGTGTTACACTGGCTGCGAGTGTTTCACTGGCTGTGAGTTTTGCATTGGCTGTGAGTGTTGCACTGGGTGTGAGTGTTGCACTGGCTGTGATTCACTGGCTGTGAGTGATTCACTAGCTGTGAGTGTTTCACTGGCTGTGAGTGTTTCATTGAATTTGAGTGTTGCACTGGATGTGAATATTGCATTGCCTTTGAGTGTTGCACTGGCTGTAAGTCTTCCAATTGCTGCGAGTCTTGCATTGGTTTTCAATGTTTTACTGGATTTGAGTGATTCACTAGCTGAGAGTGTTGCACTGGCTGTGAGTATTTCACTGGCTGTGAGTGTTTCACTTACAGTGAGTATTGCACTGTCTGTGAGAGTTTCCCTGGATGTGAGTCTTGCAATCGCTGTGAGTGTTTCAATCGCATTGAGTGTTTCCCCTGGCTGTGAGTATTTCCCTGGCTTTGAGTGTAGCGCTGGTTGTGAGTGTTGCACTGGCTGTGAGTGTTGCACTGGCTATGATTCTTGCACTGGCTTTGAGTGTTTCACTGGCTGTGATTGTTCTATTGACTGTGAGTGTTTCACTGGCAGGGAGAGTTGCACTGGCTGTGAGTGTTGCACTGGCTGATAGTGTTGGACTGACGGATAGTGTTGCACTGGCTGTGAGTGTTGCACTGGTAGTGAGTGTTGCACTGGCTATGAGTGTTGCATTGGCTGTGAGTCTTCCAATAGCTGTGAGTCTTGCACTGACAGTGAGTCTTGACCTGGCTGTGAGTCTTGCACTGGCTGTGAGTCTTGCACTGGTTGTGAGTGTTTCACTGGCCGTGATTGTTCCATTGACTGTGACTGTTTCACTGGCAGGGATTGTTGCAGTTATTGTGAGTGTTGCACTGACTGAGAGTGTTGCACTGACTGAGAGTATTGCACTGACAGTGAGTATTGCACTGGCTGTGAGTGTTGCACTGGCTGTGAGTCTTGAACTGGCTGTGAGTCTTGCACTGGCTTTGAGTCTTGCACTGTATGTNGAATATAAGTGGGCAATAATATGGAAGGTATTGACATAAAGCCCATTCTCTTATCAAAATAACAATTTATTTATAAAAGAACTACGACCACCACAATACCAAAGTTGACTTTACGTTAATGTCTTTCAGTGGCACATTAATGACAGTTAATCACAGCCAGTATAGCAAGGAGCCCTCCACTTTGCCGCTCGGCTGAACTGAACTAACTTAACACACGGAGTGCTCACTTAGGAAGCATATTGAAATCAAAATACTTGCAGCACTGCAATATAAATCAATAACCATAACTTGCAACTAAACTCTTCCAGCACCCTGCAATGATATCACAATGACTAGGTTAATTGACTGTCAACACCAGTAAGCAACAATTAGTTTACGTTAGACCACGCACTTGTCTCCTACTGACAAGTCAATTGTCTACACGATTAGGTACTAATGCTTAATTACACAAACACTTGACCAAAAATCATTCAGTGAGTAATTATCTTAATTACTGCAAATCAGAAAACTAATTAATCAAAACAACTTACATTAGACGCTACTGTCACCCACTCGACATCTTTCTTGCACAAGTCTCTGTAAACTTCACTTTCATGAATGTTAAATACCCATAATTAACTTGAGCAATTAATTAGCTCTCCCACGGACAGATAATTCATTGGGAACGAATTTTGCTAACACACTGACGTCACCTACGATTGTTAGTCAACCTCGCAATCACTGTGTAAATTCACTTTGAATGAATGATGATGTAATTACCCATAAGTAACTTGAGTGATCGAGTAACTGTCCAAACAGACAAATAATCGATCCTAAATGAATCTGGTTAAACTCAATACTGTCGCAAAACGACAGTCCCTCATCAAAGCAATGTGTATTCCCCTGGTGACGTTAATTACCGTAATTAACTCTCACTGAATGCTTAATTAGCTAATTAAAGATTATACCATGGCTTTGTCGCGCAGACAAGCAACACAATACACAGAACACCCCTTGCAGCACTCTGCAGTCTGATCACACAGTACACATTGCAGCACTCTGCAGTTAGATCACACAGTACACCTTGCAACACTCTGCAGTTAGATCACACAGTACACCTTGCAACACTCTGCAGTCAGATCACACAATACACCTTGCAACACTCTGCAGTCAGATCACACAATACACCTTGCAACACTCTGCAGTCTGATCACACAGTACACCTTGCAACACTCTGCAGTTAGATCACACAGTACACCTTGCAACACTCTGCAGTCTGATCACACAGTACACCTTGCAACACTCTGCAGTCTGATCACACAGTACACCTTGCAACACTGCAATTAGATCACACAGTACACCTTGCAACACTCTGCAGTCTGATCACACAGTACACCTTGCAACACTCTGCAGTTTGATCACACAGTACACCTTGCAACACTGCAGTCTGATCACACAGTACACCTTGCAACACTCTGCAGTTAGATCACACAGTACACCTTGCAACACTCTGCAGTCTGATCACACAGTACACCTTGCAACACTCTGCAGTTAGATCACACAGTACACCTTGCAACACTCTGCAGTCTGATCACACAGTACACCTTGCAACACTCTGCAGTCTGATCACACAGTACACCTTGCAACACTCTGCAGTCTGATCACACAGTACACCTTGCAACACTCTGCAGTCTGATCACACAGTACACCTTGCAACACTCTGCAGTTAGATCACACAGTACACCTTGCAACACTCTGCAGTCTGATCACACAGTACACCTTGCAACACTCTGCAGTCTGATCACACAGTACACCTTGCAACACTCTGCAGTTAGATCACACAGTACACCTTGCAACACTCTGCAGTTAGATCACACAGTACACCTTGCAACACTCTGCAGTCTGATCACACAGTACACCTTGCAACACTGCAATTAGATCACACAGTACACCTTGCAACACTCTGCAGTCAGATCACACAGTACACCTTGCAACACTCTGCAGTCTGATCACACAGTACACCTTGCAACACTGCAGTCTGATCACACAGTACACCTTGCAACACTCTGCAGTTAGATCACACAGTACACCTTGCAACACTCTGCAGTCAGATCACACAGTACACCTTGCAACACTCTGCAGTCAGATCACACAGTACACCTTGCAACACTCTGCAGTCTGATCACACAGTACACCTTGCAACACTCTGCAGTCAGATCACACAGTACACCTTGCAACACTCTGCAGTCTGATCACACAGTACACCTTGCAACACTCTGCAGTCAGATCACACAATACACCTTGCAGCACTCTGCAGTCTGATCACACAATACACCTTGCAGCACTCTGCAGTCTGATCACACAGTACACCTTGCAACACTCTGCAGTCAGATCACACAATACACCTTGCAGCACTCTGCAGTTAGATCACACAATACACCTTGCAACACTCTGCAGTCAGATCACACAATACACCTTGCAACACTCGGCAATGATATCACACACTCAGTCAATAAATATATATTCACCGCCCAAAAATCACACTACGCAACAACATTAATTACCGATCCCACATGAATTTACCACACACATGACCATATACATTACCAATTCCACACGGAAATGGCCATACCAATCCCACACGGTACTGGCCATACACAACCATGTGCACTACAGATCCCACATGGTATTGACTACACACAGCCATCTACAGTACCGATCCCACGTGGTACTGACTATACACAGCCATCTACTGTACCTATCCCACATGGTACTGACTACACACAGCCATCTACAGTACCGATCCCACATGGTACTGACTACACACAGCCATCTACAGTACCGATCCCACATGGTACTGACTGCACACAGCCATCTACAGTACCGATCCCACATGGTACTGACTTACACAGCCATCTACTGTACCGATCCCACATGGTACTGACTACACACAGCCAACTACTGTACCGATCCCACATGGTACTGACTACACACAGCCATCTACTGTACCGATCCCACGTGGTACTGACTATAAACAGCCATCTACTGTACCGATCCCACGTGGTACTGACTACACACAGCCATCTACTGTCCCGATCCCACATGGTACTGACTACACACAGCCATCTACAACACCGATCCCATATGGTATTGACTACACACAGCCATCTACATTACCTATCCAACACGGTACTGACTACACACAGCCATCTACATTACCGATCCCACACGGTACGGACTTCAGAACCATTTACATTACCGATCCAACACGGTACTGGCTTCAGAACCATCTACAGTACCGATCCCACATGATACTGGCCATACACAACCATCAACATTACCGATCCCACATGGTACTGGCCATACACAACCATCAACATTACCGATCCCACACGGTACTGACTACACAGCAATTCCAATAACTCTCAGAACTTTAGAAACATCACCACACACTTTGAAATAAAATTACACTGGCAAAATACAGTAATACACTGCACTAGGAAATCTCCCAGTAATAACTACCGACACAGTTACACTACTGTTGTCACTGCCGGGACTGGTTTCCTTCTGAAATTATATCCCTTGTGGAGACAGGACAATATAGCACCATATATATATATATATATATATATATATATATATATATATATATATATATAACTCGCAAGCTGAAGTTTATAACTTTTTAACACTCAACCCACCAGGAGACTCGAACCCTGGCCCACAGAGTGGCAGGTACACACTGTATCCACTGCACCATACTTCAAAGCCATAAAGAGAGGTAGGAATTCCGGGGTATTTAACCCACAGAATTCTATTCTCTCCCAGGCAATGAGATGGTGAAGGACCTCTGGTGTTCTTTAATCGAGCCCTGTTATGTGGGAAAACTCGGTGTAAATGCTCAATGCACAGACTTGCCTATATAACTCGCAAGCTGAAGTTTATAACTTGTATAGTAGGCTTATAGTAGGCTGTGAAGTATATATATATATATATATATATATATATATATATATATATATATATATATATATATATATATATATATATATATATATATTTCTAATATATTTTTCTTGAGGCGTACCACTAGGTTTGTACTGGAACACAATGAGTGAACATATGGAAGGTATTTAAAGGAAGTCGGGTTTTGTCATTTAATTACAAAGAATAGACTCTGACAAATAATAACATATTAACATACTCTATTAGGTAAATACACTTCCAATACCCATAAACCACTTGACCTCCGCAGTCACCACTTGCACTCGTAACTTCCGCCTAAGTCCCTAATACGAAATGATTACTACAACGCCCCACACCCGGTTAGTCTTTCATTCAATACTCACATACAGCAAACTTAACTTTTAATCAGACTGTTCTTAGCCAACCATGGCCTCAAACATTTCACCCCGCCTCTCAAGGAAGGTATAATCCGATTAACCTTATCCCTAGAAGCGGTAACCTTGTTCCTAGAAACCTGAGTCCCCTTTCCAGGTATTATTAGTTTGGCTAAGTAGCTGCGGTCTTAATCCCTTGACTTTTCTTAGATATGTGATCCATAGTCTGTCTACTTAACTTGTACTTCCAATCATCATTCGTTAAGTGTTGTAGTAATGATCCTCTAGCTAATAATCCCTACTAACTTTTGGATTACAACACAATGCAACTGGTATGTACAGGACGCCTTAATCCGCTTGACCATCACGACCGGACAAAAGGAAGTGATAGCTGAAGCTATTTGAACCACTTTCCCGCTGGCACTCGGATGGTAATCTTGGGCATAGCATTTTATCAAATCACCTCATTCTTTGGGGCACACGTGTTGGGGCATGTGTATATACACACGTGTTAGGGCACACATATATATACACGTGAGGAGGATGGTCAAGCAGATTAAGGCGTCCTGTACATACCAGTTGCGTTGCTCCTGGTAGTATGGGTTCAAGTCACTTCTGGGGTGTGAGTTTTGAGTTGCATTTAGTCCTGTGGACCATTCAGGCTTCTTCGTATTTGTGTTCCTCACGTGTGCCCCAAAGAATGAGGTGATATGATAAAATGCTATGCCCAAGATTACCAACCACGTGCCGGCGAGGAAGTGGTTCAAATACCTTCGGCTATCACTTCCTTTTGTCCGGTCGTGATGGTCAAGCGGATTAAGGTGTCCTGTACATACCAGTTGCGTTGCTCCTGGCAGTATGAGTTAGAGTCACTTCTGGGGTGCCGACTTCACGTGCCGGCGGGGAAATGGTTCAAATAGCTTAGGCTATCACTTCCTTATTGTCCGGTCGTGATGGTCAAGCGGATTAAGGCGTCCTGTAGTTACCAGTTGCGTTGCTCCTGGGACTACGGGTTCGATTCACTTCTGGGGTGTGAGTTTTCATTCGCATATAGTCCTGGGGACCATTCAGGCTTGTTCGCATTTGTGTTCCTCACGTGTTCCCCAAAGAATGAGGTGATTTGGTAAAATGCTATGCCCAAGATAACCATCCGAGTGCCGGCGGTGGGGTGGTTCAAATAGCTTCGGCTATCACCTCATTATGTCCGGTCGTGATGGTCAAGTGGTTTAAGGCGTCCTGTAGTTACCAGTTGCGTTGCTCCTGGGACTACGGGTTCGAGTCACTTCTGGGGTGTGAGTTTTCATTCATATATATATATATATATATATTGCGACGATAATCTCTTCCAAGAGATTGAGCCTGCTCTTTTTTGCTATCGTCACATTCAAGCTACATTCAAGATACGTTCTACAGTAGCTAAAACGTATATCAAGACAGCCACACGCACCTGCACCCCCTCCCCCCTCACACTCCTCGCCGACTGCACATCAACTAGCAAACTACCAGCTGTGGGACTGCCTGCATTCTCATTGGCTGTTCGTGATCTCGCCACTCTAGTCCTCCACCACCCACTCACGCACATCGTCAAGTCAACGTTGGAGTCAGCGAGCTGTACCACCTCAGAATATCTTGTGCTCTATAGCTGAGAACATCTAGTTGATTCACCTCGTGTGATCAAATAGCGGTTGTTAGCTTGCTCATATAATTCCAGCACCACTTTATCTTTGTATTCCTGTTAACGTAACCAGTCTCGTATTCATCTTGTTATATATTTTCACTTGTTATTTCTTTTGCACTATTTCAATGCCAAGGAATTGTCTTTATTTCAATTTGTTTTCTAGAGTAATTAAATTTCATTGTTTATCTTGTGTTTTGTGTATCTTACCTTACCTTACCACAGACTATCAGACAAGCAGTCATTCTTTTTTATACATATGTGTGACCAGGCATTGACATCTGCCAGTGGAAGACTGCCGAACACCATACTCCACTACTTTACCGTCACAATATATATACATACATATATATATATATATATATATAGTATATAATATATATATATATATATATATANGGAGGAAGTAGAAAAAGGCGAGGTAGCGGGAATGGAAGAGGGGGGGTGTGATTTTAATGGAGGAGAATAAGGGAAAAGAGACGCAGAGCGGGAGGGAGAGTGAGAGGGGGAGGGAGAGTGAAGTGTTTTTTGTGTAACCAGAATGACTGAGCCGCTTGTAGCAGGCTCAGGGTCATGGGAAATCCTAGCCAAATCTCGTGGTAGACAAATTTCTTTTTATTTTCGATATTCTTCACTGGTCTTCGATAGGAGAAGTAATATGTTTTTCTTCGGAGAGGAAAATACCACATAAATGGAGTAAACGTGTTTTAGCAACTGTTAAATAGTTAAGAGGAAACACTATGGGCAGATGCGAGCTAACCTCAGTATTCCCAGCTACGTGATACTGGTTACTCTTATACGTGTTGTGTGACTAAATTACCCCAGGCAGGAGCATCACTTCCCCGCCGATCGCTGTTTTGGAGAAGACAGCGACATGGGCGTCACTCCTCTCCTACACGCCCGAGGGCCAAGTTGTGTGCCTTAGACGGGTCTGGGAAGCATCTTGACAACACTACCATAGCTAAGACTAACACGGTAACTATGTATTCCTTACTTCTCCTGGCGGTGGTGGTCGTGGCTGGTCAGCCCGTGTCTGAGAAGCCTGCTTTGGAGGAGCTGCGCTCTGCAGTGAGCGCCTCCCAGTTAACGTTACCCGACCAAACTAGCACACGACGACAACTGCCCTCTCAACTGCCACACGACGACACGACGACTTCCCTCATGGTAATTCCTGCATTTGAGAAAATATTTTCACAAATTACGTTTTGCACAATTCCTTACATATATGATATTTGGTTCATGTCACACAAGTGTTTACTGACAGAACCGTTCAATGAGGTTTAGTTGGCTAAAACCATTTCGACATATATGTAGAATACATTTTTAATATCTGCTAAAGTCAGTTTAAATTGCACGAAATACAATTTTATTGCTGCCTTAATATTCTAATATGGTGTTAATGTTGACTTCGTTCAGTAGTTAGTATACATAGGTAATGACGTTTTGTTATGGAGCAGTTTGTTTGTTAAGTTACTTTTGATTACAAATTACAAATTCTGATTATTCACTTCAATAAGCAATATACATTAAAAACACAGACACTTTCAGATTTGTTAATATCATTAATCCCAACAAAAAACGTATGTGATATGTATTATTGAACCTTACAGTCCTCAACAACGAATTTAAATATGTATACAGGCCTAACAATACACGTGAACAATTTTACTAATGATGGGTAGATTGCTGTTCCGTATTTGGTTTCAATAAATTTTTTTTACTGTGATGTTGACGACACTGAACAATTACCATACCTCACAAGGCGTCGTTGACTTGTTCTAGAGCATCAAGACAACTCTGTTCATCCATCTGTATAAATACCAACCCGTCCTCTTAAAAATAACGACACTTTTGGCTCGTATGCGCGCTATGGCCACATTTGGACGTAATTTGAAATGAAATCGACTCACAAAAGTGACGTTCTGTTCCGTTTTCTATTTGAGTCGTCCTGCGTACGCGCAGAGGTTAGGAGAGGACACTTTAAATTAACGTTTTTCATAACGTTTTGAAACTTTATGAGAATTTCCTGTCCACCTAACCTATCAGAGGACTCTTAATTTACTGTTGTTGAAAAAAATTCCCAAATTTATTTTCATTTTTTTTTCATTTTCAAATTACGTCCAAATTCGGCCATACGGGCAAACGGCCAAAAGCGACGTTCTTTTTAGAGGACAGGTTGTAGACAACCTAAAA
The DNA here is from genome assembly GCA_020271785.1 of Procambarus virginalis. Classification (NCBI taxonomy): domain Eukaryota; kingdom Metazoa; phylum Arthropoda; class Malacostraca; order Decapoda; family Cambaridae; genus Procambarus; species Procambarus virginalis. The sequence continues at coordinate 95,438 of WNGS01167056.1, read as the reverse complement.
GTTTTTTTGTCCATGTTTCTTGAGCGTATTGCTGTTTCAGGTCCGACCTGCCCTTACCCATACACTTTGGTTCTGAACGAATGCTTCTACTTGAGTCCACACAAGGTCAAGTGGGGGGCGGCGCGTAGGCACTGCAAAGGAATGATGGGCGACTTGGCCACACCCAAACACCTCTACGCCATCAGGTCATTCCTACTGGATGTGATAAAAGTTGAAGGTTAGTATGGGAAGGGAGCGGGAGCGGTGGTGTACTCACCTTGATGTGCTTCTATGGTCCCTGTCAGCTCCTACCCTCGCCTTTCGAATTTTTTTAGTTATGATTCAATGACTGTTTTATCCGTTTACTCGTCATTTTTACAGATAAAACTGTGTATGTAGTTAATTTTAATAAGTGCTAAGGCTAACAAACCACAATATTTACAACTCCAGCACTGGAGAAGTTCTTCCTGGACATTTCTGACTCGTCTGTATATCCAAGTTTCTATCTGATGTTACGTGTACTTTTTAATAAGATATTTAATCGTCATAAATGATCACTTCAGAGTCTACCTCACTTATCACTAACGCGCCAAACTCCTGTTGATTTATTATTTACACAACCGAACACCTTCGCTTAAACACCAGACTTGAGACAGCCTAATATAGGTCATCAATTAATATTACACTTTTAAGACTCACATCAACAAATTCAGTTGTTTCCCCGGTTAGAAGCTGAACTTCTGCCACTAATTCGTAATTACTCTTATTGCACAAAGAAATACATTAACGTAATGTATCAATGAGAAGATCAGTAGATGTCATGAGGAAGATTCCCTGGGAGTACCCAGCGCTTAGGCTCGAATCCTCTTCATGACTGCTGTTGATTTGTTATTATTATTATTATTATTATTATCATTATTATTATTATTATTATTATTATTATTATTATATATATTATTATTATTATTATTATTATTATTATTATTATTATTATTATTCTGACATCTTGTCCTTTTAGTTAATCATAATAAATTGGGTACCACTTTACTGTGTGGTCTAGTAGGTCATTTACACTTTAGTGTGTGTGGTCTTCCTGGCCATTTACACTGTAGTGTACAGTCTACCTGACCATTACACTTTATGGTGCATGGACAACCTGGTCATTTACACTTTATAGTGCATGGTCAAAGTGGCCATTGGCACTGTAGTGTATGGTCTACCTGGCCATTTACACTTTATAGTGCATGGTCAACCTAGCCATTTAGACTGGAGTGTATGGTCTACCTGGTCATTTACACTGGAGTGTATGGTCTACCTGGTCATTTACACTGGAGTGTATGGTCTACCTGGCCATTTACACTGGAGTGTATGGTCTACCTGGTCATTTACACTGGAGTGTATGGTCTACCTGGTCATTTACACTGTAGTGTAAGGTCTACCTGGTCATTTACACTGTAGTGTAAGGTCTACCTGGTCATTTACACTGTAGTGTAAGGTCTACCTGGTCATTTATACTGTAGTGTACGGTCAACCAGGCCATTTACACTGTGGTGTACAATCTACCAGGCCATTTACACTGTAGTGTACGGTCTACCTGGCCATTTACACTGTAGTGTGCGGTCTACCAGGCCATTTACACTGTGGTGTACGGTCTACCAGGCCATTTACACTGTGGTGTACGGTCTACCAGGCTATTTACACTGTAGTGTGCGGTCAACCTGGCCATTTACACTGTAGTGTACGGTCTACCAGGCCATTTACACTGTAGTGTACGGTCTACCAGGCCATTTACACTGTATGTACGGTCTACCAGGCCATTTACACTGTAGTGTACGGTCTACCAGGCCATTTACACTGTAGTGTACAGTCTACCAGGCCATTTACACTGTAGTGTATGGTCTACCTGGCCATTTACACTGTAGTGTACGGTCTACCAGGCCATTTACACTGTAGTGTACGGTCTACCAGGCCATTTACACTGTAGTGTACGGTCTACCAGGCCATTTACACTGTAGTGTATGGTCTACCTGGCCATTTACACTGTAGTGTACGGTCTACCAGGCCATTTACACTGTAGTGTACGCTCTACCAGGCCATTTACACTGTAGTGTACGGTCTACCAGGCCATTTACACTGTAGTGTATGGCCTACCTGGCCATTTACACTGTAGTGTACGGTCTATCTGGCCATTTACCCATAAACTTTCTGTTTGATAAAGTTTTGGGTCAATCAGGAACAACTAAATATTAAACACAAACTCACGGGGTTGTCTATTTAAATTCTATATATATCTGATCAAATATCTATATATTTCTGGAAAAGAACAAATCCACATTTGTTCATTTAATGCATCATGCTATTGTGATTTCTGTGTTATCTGGAAAAGATAAATTCATATTTGACAAATGCGTGAGAGAAATTTCACTCATGGCTCCTAATTGTCCAGCTGAATCCAACATTTGTGTTGGTGTCTTACCTTTCTGAAGCCTTGTAATAATGCAATGTCATTAGCATTCTGAATATTTATATTATGATATACGAGGGCACAATACTCAAACTGAGCATCTAAGACGATGCTCATAATTCCCAAAATATTATCTTTCAATAATTACAACAGCTGCACCGCAAACGTACATTATTAAGCATAAGAATATAAAAAGGAAGGTAGCTGCAGAAGGCCTATTGACTCATATGAGGCAGCTCCTATTTATATCCACCCAATCTCAATCATACATAAGTCTAATCTACGCTTGAAACAGTCAAGGTATCCTACTTTTATTATAAGAAGAACATAAGAATAAAGTTAATTGCAGAAGGCCTACTGGCCCATACGAGACAGCTTCTATTCATAACCATCCAATCCCTCTCATATGCATGTCCAACGCACCCTTGAAACAATCAAGGGACCCCACCTCCACCACGTTACGCGGTAATTGGTTCCACAAAGCAACAACCCTGTTACCGAACCAGTATTTACCCTAGGTCTTTCTTAAATCTAAACTTATCCAATTTATACCCTTTGTTTCATGTTCTGTCTTGTGTTGATACTTATAATACCTATTAATATCCCCTTTGTTGTGTCTATTTATCCACTTGTACACCTATATCATGTCACCCCTAAATCTTCGCCATTCCAGTGAATACAATTTAGGCTTTGTTAATCTTTCTTCATATGACATGTTGCTAATTTGGGGGATTAACTTTATCATCCTACACTGGATGCGTTCAGGTGAATTTATATTCATTGTATAGTACGGCGACCAAAATTGAACTACATTATCTAAAAGGGACCGAACCAGAGTACGATATAGCTGAAGAACAACACCAGGTATCTTGTTACTAATGCTTTGATTAATAAATCCCAGAGTTCTATTTACCTAATTACGAAATTAATGCGTTGATTTTTTGGTTTTAAATTCTTACTAATCATAGCTCCCAGATCCTTTCGCAATCTGAATTCACAATCTCAACACCTTCTAGCTCGTATCTAGTAACACTATTATTATTTCCTTGCCTCAAAACCCTACATTTGTCAGCATTAAACTGCATCTGTCAATCTTTTGACCATTCCAAAACCCTATTTAGATTGTCTTGAAGTAATAGTGAGTCTTTTTCCGTGTCTATTTCCATCTCGATTTTTGCATCATCAGCAAATTTGCAAATATTACTGCTCAAACCTGAATCTAAATCTTTATATATATTATCAACTAGCTGCACCCGGCCACAGCAACCTTCCCTGTCTCCCAGTCCTCCCCACCATTTTCCCCTCCCTCGTCGCCTCATCCTCTCAACCATTCCTCACTCCCTCCTCCGTTTTTCTCCCCTTCATCCTCCACTCCAGCATGCCCTCGTCCTCCTAACCATTCCCCACTCCACCATCCCCTCGTCCTCCCCCACTATCTCCCACTCCCCCACTATCTCCCACTCCCCCGTCCCCTCGTCCTCCCTACCATTCTCCCCTCCCCCGCCCCCCTAGTCCTCCCTACTATCCCCCACTTCCCTATCCCCCTTGTCCTCCCAGCCATTCTCCATTCCCCTCGTCCTCACCATCCCCAACTCCTCTGTCCCCTCGTCCTCCCCTACCATTACCCCCTCCCCCTGTCCCCTCGTCCTCCATACCATCCCCCACTCCCGTCCCCTCATCCTTCCCACCATTCCCCACTCCCTCGTCTGATGTTAAAATGATCTGATGTTCCCATCAGAAAATTGGGAGCATCAAATGATCTGGGCTAGATTCACGAAGAAGTTACGCAAACACTTACGAACCCTTACATCTTTTCTCAATCTTTGGCAGCTTTGTTTACAATTATTAGACAGTTAATGAGCTCTGAAGCACCAGGAGGCTGTTTATAACCATAACACCAGTTGACTGGCAAGTTTTCATGCTTGTAAACTGTTTAATAAATGTAACCAAAGCCATGAAAGATTGAGGAACGATGTACACGTTCCTAAGTACTTGCGTAACTACTTCGTGAATCTGGCCCCAGATGTTCCCATCACTGAAATATAAGAAAAACAGTTCAAAAACGAAAAGAAAAATAATGAAAATATACAAAATAAATCATACTGACGAAATGAATGGTATGGTAAACAACACAGCTCAATTGCAAGGCAATGTCACACAAAAAAATTTAATCAAAATTTAAATAATTTGAATTTTCATAAATTTCGATTTATCAATGAAATCGGAAACATTGAAATTCAATCGTAACATATTTAGTATAACATGTGATGGTCTTATGTGCAACAGATGGCGCTGTTTTTAAAAAAAGAAACTTGTTTTTACCTGTCACAAAGGTGGCATCTATATAGTAGGTATAAAAAAGACGCGCCTATTCAAATGCAACGTTGTGTCATAATTTTAAAGCAATCGGTGAAGAACTTTCGGAGATTACAGCGTGTGTTGCTCTTACGTCCAACAGATGGCGTTGTTTTTCAAACAAAGCATGTATTTTCCTGTCACAGGTGAGACAGATATATAGTAGATATATAAAAGGACGCGCCTATTCGAATGCAACATTGTGTCAAAATTTCCAAGCAATCGGTAAAAAGGTTTCGAAGATTTCCCTCACATGAAAACAGTTTTTCAGATAAAGCCGGGTTTTTTTACCGTCACAGACGTGATATCTATATAGTATGTATGTACAAACCTGCTCGGATGCGAATGGAACGTTGGCTGAAAATTTCAAAGCAATCGGTGAAGAACTTTCGGAGATTAGCGGTTATGCACAAACGAACATTTCTATTTTTATTTATATAGGTAACAGAGGTCCCAGGACATAGCCTTGAGGCACTCCACCTACAACATTTTCCCACTCTTGACTTAACCCCATTTACACTAACTCCCTGTTTCCATTGGTAGAGCCATGCCCTAATCCAACTTAATATAGCACCCCCAATACCATGAGCCTGTATATTTTTAATCAGTCTTTCATGTGGCACTGTATCAAAAGCTTTGCTAAAGTCAAGGTACACAACATCTCAAACCTTACCAATATCAATTACCTTAATTATGCTAGAATAAAATTATAACAAATTTGTTAAACTTGAACGGCCATTTGTAAAACCATGTTGTGAACCATTTATTAATTCCTGTTTTTCAATTTGAAGATGAATGGTATTTGCAATTATCGATTCAAGTAACTTTCCTACAATAGACGTTAGGCTAATTGGCTTATAGTTAGAAACAAGTGATCTATCTCCTTTCTTAAAAATTAGTACCACATTAGCAACCTTCCACGACTTTGGCACTCAGCCTGACTCTATTGATTTATTAAATATGGTAGACAATGGATCGCAAAGCTCCTCTTTGTCCTCTTTAAGCACCTTGGCAAACACTTCGTCCGGCCCTGAGGATTTGTTTGGTTTGAGTTTCACAATTTGTTTAATAACATCATCCCTGATAACTGTTAAACTAGTCAACCTGTCCTCATCCTCACCCACATATAATTGTTCGGCTGAAGGCATAGAGTTAAATTTCTCTTTAGTGAAAACAGAGCTAAAATATTTATTAAAAATATTACTCATCTCTTCGTCATAATCCGTTATCTGACCTGTCTCAATTTTTAATGGACCTGTTCATTCCCTAATCTTTGTTCGATATAACTGAAAAAAACCTTAGGATTTGCCTTTTCTTGCCCTGCTATACGAACTTCTTAGTTTCTTTTTGCCCTCCTTATTTCTATTTTAACATTATTAACTAGTTGGAAGAATTCTTGTTGTAAACTGACTTCTCCATTCTTAATTCTTCTGTACCTAGCTCTCTTTCTACCTATAAGGTTCTTCAGATCCTTTGCTATCCATTTCGGTCATTAGTATTCGATGTATTCAATTTATATGGTATACTACGTTCCTGTGCTTTACTTAGAATATTTTTAAATAAGTTATATTTTGAATCCACATCGAAATCCATTTTTATATCACCCATCGCTGGGTTCACGTCTCGCTCCAAGACCAACCCACCCCCCTATGCCCAAGACGTTCCAATCTATTTGACCCCAAAATTTCCCTAAGCTATTAAATTCAGTTTTTCGAAAATCTGGCACGTTAACAGAATTTTCTCCTACAGATCTATTTCATTTTATGCTAAATATGATTTCTTTGTGATCACTGTTCCCTAGTTCACTCCGTATTTCGATGTCATTAATTTGTGTTTCCCTGTTAGTTAACACTAAATCTAAAATATTATTTTCCCATGTTGGTTCCTTAACATGTTGCGTAAGAAAGCAATCGTCAAATAATTCTAGAAAATCTTCTGCTTCACTATTCCCTGTTCTGTTAGTCGAGTCTATTTCACTAAAATTAAAGTCATCCTATGACTCAAATAATGTTAGACCTGGATGCTCTAGATATTTTATCCCATTGATGCTTTGCTTCCATTCTGTCTAAATTTAGTGGCCCTGTATATAACTCCTATTATAAGATTATTTGCTTTTTTGTTTAATTCTAGCCAAATAATTTCTCTGTGTGGTTCAGTTTTGATTTCCTCTTTGAGACTACATTTCAAATTCTCCATAACATATGTGGCTACTCCTCCTCCTTGTCTAATATATCTATCTGTGTGAAATAGTTTAAATACATTTATTTGATATTCAGCTAATAGTTCTCTATTTTCTACATTCATCCACGTTTCGGTAAGTGCAATAATATCTATTTTTTCAGTGCATACTAGAGCATTTAAATCGTTTATTTGTTTCTAAGACTCCTACTGGTCATGTTATATACCTAAAGTGTATTGTTATTTTGAGGCCCCACTCCTTCCTTGATCATTTTGCCAATTTGTTTCTCTCACAAACACATAATTTTATTACACACAGAAATCACAATAGCGTGATGCATCAAATGAACAAATGCATAATGGCCGTGACGAGGATTCGAACCTACGTCCGAGATCATCCCAGACGCTACCTTTATCGACTGAGCTACGACATCGTCAAAGAGTTGAAACCGAGGTTCTACTGAACTTACTGGATCCTGCAGCCTCTCTGAGGCACAAACCAAGGTTTTACACAACTCCCTCATGCACTCGAGCTATTTCAATAGGCCATTCTACCTCTTCGCCCTTACTTCATTACACACAGAAATCACAATAGCGTGATACATCAAATGAACAAATCCACAAGGGCCGTGACGAGGATTCGAATCTACGTCAGAGATGTAGATGATCTCGGGATGATATCTGGGACGATCTTGGACGTAGGTTCGAATCCTTGTCAAGGCCCTTGTGGATTTGTACATACTTTTATTGTCTCCTTTCTCCGTATCAATTCCCATACCACTATCTACTAACATTTTAAACCCAAACAAACCCCTCCCACCATAGGTTCCAACAAGTTAAAAAATTAACAACCCCAGCTCTACATAGATGCACCCCATCTTGAGCATACATGTGTATTTCTTCCATCGAAGTGTTCGCAGTTATCTATGAATGATATTGCATTTGATTTGCAATATTTATCCAGTCGGCAATTGACACCAAGTGCCCTCGACAACTATTCATTTCCAACTTCCTTTCTTGAAAGAATGCCACATATGATCGGGATTCCTCCCTTGCTACTAACTAGTTATATGGTTATCTTAAATCTCTGTATCAGTTCCTCACTCTTAACTCGTTCAACATCATTTCCACCTGCACTGATACAACTAATGGGTTTGTTCCCAATTTCCATCCACAATATCGTCCATGTTGTTAACAATATCACCAATTCCTGCTTCCAGATAGCAAACCCTCAACATGTTCCACCTTATCTCTGGCACAAAAAGCTCTATCTAGATACCTTACCTTAGAATCTTCAACAATCAAAATTTGCTTAGGTACTTCCTTTACTCTGTGAGCACCTTGAGGGATCTGCACTCCATTCGTTGTCTTGACTTTCGAGGGAACTACCGTCTCTACACAGCATTCGTCTTCCAACAAGGCGAATGGGTTGGGAGTCTTTATGATATCTGTAGGCGGCTTTGTCAAAGTATTCATAGGACTCCTGTCCTTTACGACATTCCAGGACGATAACTTTCTACTGCTGCGTTCCTCATTTGCTTCTTCTTGACGGTGTTTCGTCTGTCTTAGCGCCTTCATCTAACGTAGCTCCTCCCGCAGGGAATCCATCTCTGCCCTCAGAGCTTCACATAGCTCCCTCACTAGCACCAGTTCACTCACTACAACTTCCATTTTCAGTCATTTGGCGTGGGTTCTCACACCAAACTTGATTTGATTTGTTTTATATGAATCAGGTTCGAATCCCAGAAGCAGTATTTCAATAAAGTATCTTAGAATGGTTGCAGAATATAAGTGGGCAATAATATGGAAGGTATTGACATAAAGCCCATTCTCTTATCAAAATAACAATTTATTTATAAAAGAACTACGACCACCACAATACCAAAGTTGACTTTACGTTAATGTCTTTCAGTGGCACATTAATGACAGTTAATCACAGCCAGTATAGCAAGGAGCCCTCCACTTTGCCGCTCGGCTGAACTGAACTAACTTAACACACGGAGTGCTCACTTAGGAAGCATATTGAAATCAAAATACTTGCAGCACTGCAATATAAATCAATAACCATAACTTGCAACTAAACTCTTCCAGCACCCTGCAATGATATCACAATGACTAGGTTAATTGACTGTCAACACCAGTAAGCAACAATTAGTTTACGTTAGACCACGCACTTGTCTCCTACTGACAAGTCAATTGTCTACACGATTAGGTACTAATGCTTAATTACACAAACACTTGACCAAAAATCATTCAGTGAGTAATTATCTTAATTACTGCAAATCAGAAAACTAATTAATCAAAACAACTTACATTAGACGCTACTGTCACCCACTCGACATCTTTCTTGCACAAGTCTCTGTAAACTTCACTTTCATGAATGTTAAATACCCATAATTAACTTGAGCAATTAATTAGCTCTCCCACGGACAGATAATTCATTGGGAACGAATTTTGCTAACACACTGACGTCACCTACGATTGTTAGTCAACCTCGCAATCACTGTGTAAATTCACTTTGAATGAATGATGATGTAATTACCCATAATTAACTTGAGTGATCGAGTAACTGTCCAAACAGACAAATAATCGATCCTAAATGAATCTGGTTAAACTCAATACTGTCGCAAAACGACAGTCCCTCATCAAAGCAATGTGTATTCCCCTGGTGACGTTAATTACCGTAATTAACTCTCACTGAATGCTTAATTAGCTAATTAAAGATTATACCATGGCTTTGTCGCGCAGACAAGCAACACAATACACAGAACACCCCTGCAGCACTCTGCAGTCTGATCACACAGTACACATTGCAGCACTCTGCAGTTAGATCACACAGTACACCTTGCAACACTCTGCAGTTAGATCACACAGTACACCTTGCAACACTCTGCAGTCAGATCACACAATACACCTTGCAACACTCTGCAGTCAGATCACACAATACACCTTGCAACACTCTGCAGTCTGATCACACAGTACACCTTGCAACACTCTGCAGTTAGATCACACAGTACACCTTGCAACACTCTGCAGTCTGATCACACAGTACACCTTGCAACACTCTGCAGTTAGATCACACAGTACACCTTGCAACACTCTGCAGTCTGATCACACAGTACACCTTGCAACACTCTGCAGTCTGATCACACAGTACACCTTGCAGCACTCTGCAGTCTGATCACACAGTACACATTGCAGCACTCTGCAGTTAGATCACACAGTACACCTTGCAACACTCTGCAGTTAGATCACACAGTACACCTTGCAACACTCTGCAGTTAGATCACACAGTACACGTTGCAACACTCTGCAGTCTGATCACACAGTACACCTTGCAACACTCTGCAGTCTGATCACACAGTACACCTTGCAACACTCTTCAGTCTGATCACACAGAACACCTTGCAACACTCTGCAGTCTGATCACACAGTACACCTTGCAACACTCTGCAGTTAGATCACACAGTACACCTTGCAACACTCTGCAGTTAGATCACACAGTACACGTTGCAACACTCTGCAGTCTGATCACACAGTACACCTTGCAACACTCTGCAATTAGATCACACAGTACACCTTGCAACACTCTGCAGTCAGATCACACAGTACACCTTGCAACACTCTGCAGTCTGATCACACAGTACACCTTGCAACACTCTGCAGTCTGATCACACAGTACACCTTGCAACACTCTGCAGTTAGATCACACAGTACACCTTGCAACACTCTGCAGTCAGATCACACAATACACCTTGCAACACTCTGCAGTCAGATCACACAGTACACCTTGCAACACTCTGCAATTAGATCACACAGTACACCTTGCAACACTCTGCAGTCAGATCACACAGTACACCTTGCAACACTCTGCAGTCTGATCACACAGTACACGTTGCAACACTGCAGTCAGATCACACAATACACCTTGCAGCACTCTGCAGTCTGATCACACAATACACCTTGCAGCACTCTGCAGTTAGATCACACAATACACCTTGCAACACTCTGCTGTCTGATCACACAGTACACCTTGCAACACTCTGCAGTCAGATCACACAATACACCTTGCAGCACTCTGCAGTTAGATCACACAATACACCTTGCAACACTCTGCAGTCAGATCACACAATACACCTTGCAACACTCGGCAATGATATCACACACTCAGTCAATAAATATATATTCACCGCCCAAAAATCACACTACGCAACAACATTAATTTCCGATCCCACATGAATTTACCACACACATGACCATATACATTACCAATTCCACACGGAAATGGCCATACCAATCCCACACGGTACTGGCCATACACAAACATGTGCACTACAGATCCCACATGGTATTGACTACACACAGCCATCTACAGTACCGATCACACGTGGTACTGACTATACACAGCCATCTACTGTACCTATCCCACATAATACTGACTACACACAGCCATCTACAGTACCGATCCCACATGGTACTGACTACACACAGCCATCTACAGTACCGATCCCACATGGTACTGACTGCACACAGCCATCTACAGTACCGATCCCACATGGTACTGACTATACACAGCCATCTACTGTACCGATCCCACATGGTACTGACTACACACAGCCAACTACTGTACCGATCCCACATGGTACTGACTACACACAGCCATCTACTGTACCGATCCCACGTGGTACTGACTATACACAGCCATCTACTGTACCGATCCCACGTGGTACTGACTACACACAGCCATCTACTGTCCCGATCCCACATGGTACTGACTTCACACAGCCATCTACTGTACCTATCCTACATAGTACTGACTACACACAGCCATCTACAACACCGATCCCATATGGTATTGACTACACACAGCCATCTACATTACCTATCCAACACGGTACTGACTACACACAGCCATCTACATTACCGATCCCACACGGTACAGACTTCAGAACCATTTACATTACCGATCCAACACGGTACTGGCTTCAGAACCATCTACAGTACCGATCCCACATGGTACTGGCCATACACAACCATCAACATTACCGATCCCACACGGTACTGGCCATACACAACCATCAACATTACCGATCCCACACGGTACTGACTACACAGCAATTCCAATAACTCTCAGAACTTTAGAAACATCACCACACACTTTGAAATAAAATTACACTGGCAAAATACAGTAATACACTGCACTAGGAAATCTCCCAGTAATAACTACCGACACAGTTACACTACTGTTGTCACTGCCGGGACTGGTTTCCTTCTGAAATTATATCCCTTGTGGAGACAGGACAATATAGCACCATACATATATATATATATATATATATATATATATATATATATATATATATATAACTCGCAAGCTGAAGTTTATAACTTTTTAACACTCAACCCACCAGGAGACTCGAACCCTGGCCCACAGAGTGGCAGGTACACACTGTATCCACTGCACCATACTTCAAAGCCATAAAGAGAGGTAGGAATTCCGGGGTATTTAACCCACAGAATTCTATTCTCTCCCAGGCAATGAGATGGTGAAGGACCTCTGGTGTTCTTTAATCGAGCCCTGTTATGTGGGAAAACTCGGTGTAAATGCTCAATGCACAGACTTGCCTATATAACTCGCAAGCTGAAGTTTATAACTTGTATAGTAGGCTTATAGTAGGCTGCGAAGTATATACATATATATATATATATATATATATATATATATATATATATATATATATATATATATATATATATATATATATATATATATATATTCTAATATATTTTTCTTGAGGCGTACCACTAGGTTTGTACTGGAACACAATGAGTGAACATATGGAAGGTATTTAAAGGAAGTCGGGTTTTGTCATTTAATTACAAAGAATAGACTCTGACAAAATAAACATATTAACATACTCTATTAGGTAAATACACTTCCAATACCCATAAACCACTTGANGCACAGCACACAAAGAGAGAGGTGCACAGTATATCACTAAAAAGAACTAAAGCTGAGGCAAAACAACAAGCTGCCTAAGCGGCAGGATTCGTTACTTGACAACCGCATAAATGGAAAACCATTCAAAGCGGAAGCTCCTAGCAAAGCCCCGATGCGATGGTAGTTATGTATAAAGCATGGGGTCCCTCCGGCCGCTGCCATACCCCTCGTGGGCTCTGGCCAGGTCATCCACACCTCCGTGAGGAACCATTCGGAGAAGTGGGTACTCCTGATGACGACTCTGCTTGGATAGTTAGCTGCCAGCTATCCTGGCTACGGTTCACCTAAACAAGACTATATTACCCTTATGCACCCATTGCATGGTGATCCTGGGACTAAGGTGTTCTGCCCCTTGATGTGGACTTGGACCATATTCTGTCGATGGAATATTCCAGGTTAGGGATTTCACAGAGCAAATCTCAAGGTCGCTCTTGGTGAGTCCTATATCCTGAAGTCCATGCGCACTCTCCTTGCACCATCCCCTCTCCAATTAGGGATTATAGAAGAGGCGGATGTTGTGTGCTTACCGGTATATTCCCTGACCTTTTCAAGGATCTCTAGAAAAGGTTTTGAATCTTTTGCAAGAGCACAATGGGAAGATTATTATTAAGGGTGAAATATCATTGAAGACCAAGACCATTGAATAACTGGGGTACAATATTTCAGGAAGGGCTTTACACCTTCTCACAAAAATGTAGCTATTATAGTAGACGTCCCAGCCCGAAAATCAGTGAGGGAAGTACAGTCTTTTGTAGGTATGGTAACATATTTTTGTAAGTTCGTGAAGAACTTTTTGACAAAATTAGCGCCCTTGTATGAATTATTGAAAAAAGTGGCTAGATATAAGCGGAGAGCCAAGAAGGAGAAAGCCTTCAGGAATATTAAGCCGGAGTTGATAAATTCTCCAGTGCTCACTAATGTTACTGGTGAACTCCCTTTAAAACTGGAGGTAGATACTTCCCCAGTATGGGTGGGCTGTCTTATTACAGGAAGTAGACGATCAGGATAAAGTAGTAAGTAAGAAATTTGCTAGTAAGAAATTATCTCCTGCAGAACAGAATTATTCTTAATTAGACAAAGAAGCCCTAGCTTTGATATACACGGTAAAAAACTGAGGTATTTTCTGCTGGGTACATCTGTACCTTTTAAATCTGTGAAGGAAGAGTTTCAAATCAGAATTTGCAGTTAGGAACAAGATTTTGTGCATGTAAATGTCATAAGAGAATGTGTTAGCCCCATGGCCATCCTGTGGGCAGTAGTAGACCCCATACCCATCCAACAGGTGGTAGTGGGCTCCCAAACCTATCCTTTTGGGTTGTTGTGGACCCCATAAACATTATGTGACTTGTTGTGGACCCTATATCCATCCTGTTTGCAGTAGTGTACCCTACTGCAGTAGTAGTAGTAAAGTACTTTCCATGATATTTTCTTGATTTTCTCGTTATATTGCTGCTCTCAGGCTGTTCAAAGACAATCAAAGATGGTAATCAATTATCTATTTACAAGCACATGATTTAACTAAATTTGGAGCGCACTGTGCTCAGTACCACAAGGTCTCCATGCCCTCCTCTGTGCTCTGTATTCCACAAAGTCGATTTACTGACCATTCCCAGGACGCACAAACTATATGATAAATTGATTGCTTTGGTAATTATTAATTAATAGTTTTCCTCAAATATTACCCAATACCCATCGGCTCTTTGCAGGTGGGTGCAGAGTACATGTGGTGGTCCAGAGTACATGTGGTGGTGCAGAGTACATGTGGTAGTGCAAAGTACATGTGGTGGTCCAGAGTACATGTGGTGGTCCAGAGTACATGTGGTGGTCCAGAGTACATGTAGTGGTCCAGCGTTCATGTGGTGGTCCAGAGTACAAGTGGTGGTCCAGAGTACATGTGGTGGTCCTGAGTACATGTGGTGGTCCAGAGTACATGTGGTGGTCCTGAGTACATGTGGTGGTCCTGAGTACATGTGGTGGTCCAGAGTATATAGTCAGGCTAAATCTGTACAAACACTCCATGCAAATAAAAGAGCCCGGTCTATGGAACTCATTCCCTGATGAATTAAAAAATGTTCCGACCTATGCCTTGTTCAAAAGTAAAAACAAAAAGTAAATAATTACATCCTCATAGTGTCCTACCCTGTGCTTCAAACTCACAATGTTCATGTACTTCCCACTTCCCCAATATTAGTACTTACGACTAATTAAATTCCTCATCTTTACCCGTGTAATCTTCTCTGTTAATTGATATTGTTGATATAAAACCTTGCAACAATATACTTTTTCACCTTACCCGATATGTTTGATTAAGGACTTAATGCTATGCGTGTTAGTGGCTTTGCAAAAATGTAAAAATATCACACTAATGTAATCTCACCAACCCATTGTACCTTCTTCTAAATAAACTATAATTATTATTATTACTATTTTTATTATTATTATTATTATTATTATTATTATTATTATTATTATTATTATTATTATTATTATTATTATATGTGGTGATACTGGGCACAGATGGAAGCAGAAGGTGCATGTGGTGGTACAGAGTGCATGTGGGGGCTACAGAGTACATGTCGGGGGTACAGAGTACATGTCGGGGGTACAGAGTACATGTGGGGGTACAGAGCACATGTGCTGGTAGTATTGGACCTAATACCCATCCTGTGGGTGTAATGGTCCCTATTCCTATACAGTGGGTTGATGTGGACCTCATACCCATCCTGTGAACTATATTGGTCCCCATTGCCATCCTGTGGGCGGCAGTGAAGTTTACCCAAAAATATTCGTTTTTTTATAATTCATAATGAACGATTTGTTTTCTTCAATTTTTATAAAGCATATTCTATTGTATATATTATAATTTCGTGCCATTTGAAATATTTACTATTATAAGTGAAATATTTGCTATTTCAAGTGAAATATTTACTATTTCATTACTATTACTGTAATTACATTACTAATTACAAGTCATAATTCAGTATCTACTAAGTTCTACCGAGAACTACCAAGATTTCTCAAATTAACCTAAGAACTTTGAATTGGATGTACCTGATCCATCTGTGGAGGGATCCATATTCAAAATACCCGCCAGAGTAACTTTTTAGATTAGCCGCTCCTGATTGGTGGGTGGCAGGTCGACCCCGTGCATCTGCGCATTACCCGCGCGCATGCCTGGAGGCGAGAAGGAGACGAGACGAGAACCGCACCTGACCAAGAACGGACCTGTTGGTAACGACCCCTGGACTGTGGTGATCCAGTACCCATATTGGCCAGATATCTTTGGACCTCGCCCATCCTCGCCCCTAGAAGCCATCGTATTGCTTCAATCACCCCGGGAGAAGACTTCAGGCTAAGGTGAGCTGCTGTTTCCCCCGTTTTCTCTACATTATATTGTATGTCGATTACAACGTGATTGGTCAGCCATAACCCCTAGGCGACCGCCTCTACACTGGCGCAGTGAGTAATCGGCCTACACGGTGATCAAGAGGACCTCGCCACGCTGTACACATCATTATCCTGCTGCAAGTGATTGAGACCGTGTTCAACATTACAGTGACATTGCTGTCGTCGGTTGCACCATAGATGTTCTTAAGTTTGCTAGGACTTGATTTGTGATTTTCAGCTGCGTTGTCTCTGTTTTTGTGGTTCCTGATTCCAATATTTGTGCTTTATTCCCCCATTTTTTTCATTTCCCTGTGATTTTCTATACTTCGTCGTGCCTCTGTTCCTGCTTCAAGAGTGTTCTCCTACCCCTGTTCATCCAGCACGATTCTCGACGTTAAATTCATTTCCCTGATTTTTTGCCCTCTTTGCTGCATCAATTTTCCCCATTTTTGGCATTTTTCTCTATTTTTTGTGGATTTTCGTATATATTCATTGTTCTCAAGACGACGCCATCACCAAGCCGCGCCGCCGCCATACTTGTTCCTACATGCTGCCAGCCCGCCCCACCTGTTGGCGTCTGCTCTACCAGTTGGCGTTCGCTTTCCAAGTTGGCGTTTCCACTTCCCATTAAGGTTGTATCATCAATTTTCTTTGCATTTACTATTTTTCTAGATATTCTACATTAGAATTCAAGGTGTTCAGTATTTTTGTGCTTATAATAGGAGTGAGGAGGAAGTTGCTACCTCACGGATTCAGCCTTCGTTCACGAACGTATCCGGGCTCAGTGTTATTGTTTACTCACGGTCGTGGAGGACTCAGAGGCGTCAGCTATACATAGGTGTTTGTGGCAACCTACTGGACTGTCTACTACTTTGCATTCACGAATTTTCCTTATAATTATGACTCCACAGAGACATATGTGTCAAGAAAATTTGTGCTGGTGTATTGAAAACCTGAGAAAAGAAAGCCATACATCTTCCCTGAACTTATCCATTTCTCTGAAATGATTGTGTTGTTCCTTAACAGGTGCATGAACTTTGAACTGTATACTCATTGCTGAATATAGATATTTGTGAATGAACTTACTTCTCAGTAACATTAGATAAATTTACTTGAGACATTAATGTGAAAAATACTGATATACATTAATTGAGTGAGGGATACTGATTACATATGTGACATATTGAAATTTGGAAAATTATCTTTGCAAATGTCCACTTTGTAGGTGAACATTACTACATATGATAATCTTACGTGTGGCCAGTGAAAATACCTAGAAATAAATGGGAAGGTTCTTACCTAACATGTCCTTGTAAGAGTGAAATGTGTGTTTACATTCTAGATTTAAGTGCATGATTCTAGTTTTAAGTGCTTCTAGATTTAAGTGCATGATTCTAGACCTTAGATAATTCTAGATTTCATACATGATCAAGTTCAGTGTAAGCGCTTATAATTATCCAGTTCTAGCGAGTGTTCAAGACCATACCAAGTGCATTCCATCTTTTGAAAATTTTTGGGAGGGAGTAACATTGGGGTCAGCTCATCCTAATTATTGGGGCCACCCTATTTTTCTCCAATTTTTTTGGACAATCGAACAGTGGATAGTTACTTCAAACATACTGGATAATTGCTAAGCGGCAACTGCTTCCATTGGTTACAGGCTTGGAAACAGGATACTATTCTTGACCATTCCTAGATTTAAGGCCTATTCCCTGACGTGTTTTATTCTTATTCATTGCCGGTTTACTTTGGCTGTGAACGTACATTTTGCAAAAAGATTAGTTCTGAGCTGTGGCTTTTCATTACCGCAAGATGCCCTGCATACGCATTAATTTGGCGTCTGTAACTGATCTAATAACATTACCTGGAGTGTCATACACACTGGCCAACAGAATTATTAAATTCAGACACACACGCACTATCACGGCAGATAACATTCATCATATATCTCATCTTAAGATTACAACTCCTTTGTTGAATGCCATATCTTTTGACACGGAACCACCATCTCATGGCTCCGGTTCCATCTCATTGGCAGAACCAAACACTACAAGACGTTCAGGCTCGCCATCATCTGATGGAAATGCCTCTGCTGTCTCGGGAGGTGCAGCTACACGCAGTCGCACCAGACATAGGTCTCCCCGTAATATTCATGGTATGCATAGTTCTGGTTTTCAGAGCCAGGGGCATATTCCTACTAGGGGTTCGTCTCATTCCACTCGTCATCCAGTTCGAAGGGTGTCAGCTAGCTCTCAGAATTCTGATTCGGATGACTCCACGTATTCTCGACAGCGGAACCGACATGGTCGGAGGAATACTTCATTCCGTCCACCACCTCGAGAACTTGACTATGATGGTAAATCTGATTGGACTCCATTCTATCACCGTTTCACATCATATGCAGCGGAAAAAGATTGGAGTGGTACGACTTCTCTAACTAACTTGGGTTGGTGTCTTAAGGGAAAAGCTAGTGATTTCTACAACCGAATACTAGACCGTGAACCATCCATTGATTATACTCGCATGATGCACAAACTTGTAAAGAGATTCGGGGATAGGGAAGTCTTAGACGTGGCAATAATGAAATTTTCTCAGGCCCACCAGGAGCCTGGAGAAGGCATCTTTGAATGTCTTTCACCAGTCTCCGTGGTGTAGTGGTAAGACACTCGCCTGGCGTTCCGCAAGCGCTATGTCATGGGTTCGTATCCTGGCCGGGGAGGATTTACTGGGCGCAATTCCTTGACTGTAGCCTCTGTTTAACGCAACAGTAAAATGTGTACTTGGATGAAAAAACGATTCTTCGCAGCAGGGGATCGTATTCCAGGGACCTGCCTGAAACGCTACGCGTACTAGTGGCTGTACAAGAATGTAACAACTCTTGTATATATCTCAAAAAAAAAATAGGCTGATAGAGTCCAGCATTTGGCCCATCGAGCTTACAAACATCTGGAACGGGGAGAGGAAGAGCAGATGGCAATCATGCGATTTGGCCAAGGTTTGTTAGATAAGCGTCTGGCAGAGTACATTTCCAACGCTAATATTTCGTCCATGGAAAAAGCCATTGATAGGGCTCAAACCTTTCAGCATAATTCTGTTGCTATTCACGGGTCGGCAGGGTCATCCTCAGTTAGTTCCCAGCAGCAGAGGTCCCAAGGGCCAGCAGTGCGGATAAATGCCGTGGGTAGACCATCCCGATATGAACAACCAGCCAGGAGTAATTTAGCTTTCCACCCCGCCCAAGGACACCCACAAAATCTCCAGAGTCGTCACCAGCTAATAGTTTATCAGGCCATTGTAAGGGGGGTCTCCGGCAAACAACTGCTGGATCAGGATCCCCATCTCTTGCGGGAATTGATACAAAATTAGATAAGTTGACAGGCATGAATGTAAAACTAGACGAAGTCGTCTCAGGAATCTCAAGGGTTCGTGACAAATTGGACGAGGTATGTGAGGGTTTGAGGCGTCTCACAAACGCCATCATATCACCTCGGGGCCAATGCACCCCATCACCTAGGAGGAGCAATAATTGTTACCTGTGTGGGGAAGAGGGTCATTTTGCTCGCGATTGCCAACAGTCTAGGAGTGGCTGGGACGAGGGTCGTGAACAGGAAGAGCGTTCCAACGATAAGTATCATGTTTCATTTTTGGAGGAGGACCAGTCTATAAACAAAGATGGGTCGGCTCAAGAGGCCTAGATTCGACCCGTAACTTGCCAGGCCAGCAGAGAGTGGTTATACCACCTCCAAGGACACCAAGTCCTTCTCGAGAGTTCAAAACTTATACCCTCCAAATACCAGCACTGGATATTCATCAGGAAGATTGGCCATCCAGTCAAACATTTGCAGAAGGTGCACCTGAAATGATAGCACTGGCGGACGAAAAGGACACGGGCGACGGAAAGATGTCACAAGATGAAGACGACATCTATCAACAGGCGGGAGTTGGTTTAAATTCCCAGCGAGTAGGTGAGGAGGAAGAATTCCCTCAAGAAGATAATTATTATTCCCCCAGGGAGGGTGAGGCAGATTTACCGGGCACATCCGAGGGTATTGATAAGCAGGAAAGGGAGGAACACGAACAAATAACTATTAGGCAATTACGGTCCGGTTCCATGTTCTGGATCCCGATTCAAATAGAGAACGTATTGGTGAAAGCAATAGTTGACACAGCGGCAGAGGTCACAATTATTTCTCAAGAGGTTTATCAACAGTAGATACCCTCACCCCCGGTAATAAGGCGGATCACACTCAATACTGCGGGGAAATGTATGTATATTCCAGGAACACTGATAGGGCCAGTTACATTATTAATTGCTGGAGGAACATTTGAAGTAAACATATATGTAGCACCAATTGAAGATAACATGCTATTGGGGCTGGATTTTATGAAACGTCAAGGCATCAGCCTGGCTTTGGCGCAATCTCAGATGATATTAAAGGGACAAATTATTCCTATGCAATTGGGAAGGGATGATACACCACACCCAAACTCCAACCCTTGCGTAGCTAAAGTGGCAGTGTCCCAAAACACGGTCATTCCACCTCGATCAGTGGCGAACGTCCTATGTGAACTGGACAATACCATGCCACAATATCTAGTGGAACCCTTGGATGAGGGACGGGTACCAATAATGCGTACATTGCACCAAAACGGGAAAACTCTACGAATATGTGTACTTAATATCACAGAAAGGAACCTTACATTGAAAAA
Organism: Procambarus virginalis; assembly: GCA_020271785.1. NCBI lineage: Eukaryota > Metazoa > Arthropoda > Malacostraca > Decapoda > Cambaridae > Procambarus > Procambarus virginalis. Next base: position 74,364 of record WNGS01167056.1, on the reverse strand, counting down.
ACAGATGCATGTAGCCAACGCAGAAGTAGCATGGGAAGTTTTACCCAAGTCTAGGCCAGCGATGACTGTAAGGTCGATAGGGGGAACATCACAGGAAACCCACGATAATCTACCCAATCATATGTTAAGTCTGTTACAGGACCTAGAAGAGACCCTGACAGTGGAACAGGTGAGCCAATTGTCTCGTTTGTTACTGACCTATAAGGATATATTTGCAGCAAGTGAATTTGACTTGGGTTCTTTTAATGAAGTGTCACACCACATCGACACCGGCAATGCAAGACCGGTGAAACAGAAAATACGACGAACACCAGCATGTTTTGCACAGGAGGAAAAGGGACATCTTCAGCGAATGCTTGATGCAGGCATTATCCAACCATCAATGTCTGAGTGGGCATCGGCGCCAGTATTAGTAAGGAAAAGGGATAGCTCGGTCCGATGGTGCGTGGACTACCGAGAACTAAATTCCCGTACCATAAAGGATGTATACCCGCTTCCCCTAGTGGATGAATGTTTGGACACGTTAGCGGGGAACGAATGGTTTAGTAAATTAGACGCCAATTCGGCATATTACCAGATTAACGTTTCAGAGAAAGATCGGAAAAAGACAGCATTTATCACAAAGTATGGTCTTTTTGAATTTAAGAAAATGGCTTTTGGCCTTTACAATGCACCAGCTACTTATGCAAGAGTCATGAATCTAGTATTACGAGAATTAAACTGGGAAACCGAACTAGCTTTTTTGGATGACATCTTGGTATTGGGTGAATCCTTTCAGAGTCATCTCTTCAACCTGGAACAAGTCTTTAAACGATTCAGACAATATGGTCTACGCCTTAAACCACAAAAATGTGCTTTGTTCAAAAGGCGGGTTGAATTCTTAGGCAGAATAGTTAGCCGGACACGGCTGGAATTGGGAGAGGAGGCAATAGGGGCGGTAGTGAAATGGCACACCCCTAGGTCACCCAAAGATGTGGAAAAATTCCTTGGACTAGCAAATTATCATAGGACTTTTATAAAAGGCTTTGCGGAACTAGCGGCTCCTTTGTATGCATTAACAGGGGCAAACAAATTTATTTGGGACAGTAGACATCAAGAGGCTTTCGATGCTATCAAAACTGCTTTGACTACGGCCCCTGTTTTGGGATTACCCAATAGGCGGGATCCTTTTATCCTGGATACTGACGCCTCTGATTGGGCAATAGGTGCCGAGTTGCTGCAGGTTCAGGACGGGCAGGAGAAGGTCATTTCCTATGCTAGTTTTGCATTGACCCCAGAGCAAAGGCGGTATTGCACTACCAGGAAGGAATTGTTGGCCGTTGTGAGGTTTACCAGGCTTTTTCGGCACTATTTACTGGGCCGGCCTTTTATTATCCGGACGGATCATGGCAGTCTGGTCTGGTTGACTAGGTTCAAGAACCCCCAGGGCCAATTAGCTCGTTGGTTAGAAGAACTAAGCCAGTTCGACTTGAAAATACAACACAGGGCCGGAAAGAAACACACCAATGCGGACTCGTTGTCGAGGAAAGGGGACAACCAGCAGCTATGTACACATACACTCCCCTCCTTTCCCTCCTGTCCTCCCTCCCCTTTCACCCCATACCCTCCCTGCCCCTCCCCCTTCACTGGATCCCCCGCCCCTCATCCTAGTATCCTCTGAGACCCTGTTATCCACCTCACAGGTCTTCACACCCATGGAACAGCTTCCCCCACCAGCAGAACACTCACCAAGGAGGCGATTTGAGAAGGGACAGAGGACAGTGAGCCTCAAAGCAATGTACACTAACATAGATGGAATTACAAATAAAGCGAATGAGCTTGGAGAACGGGTACTAGAGGAAAACCCAGACATAATAGCCCTCACAGAAACAAAACTGACGAAAACGATAACAAATGCAGTGTTCCCACAGGACTATTATGTTATGAGGAAAGAGAGGGAAGGAAGAGGTGGTGGTGGTGTAGCTCTACTGGTAAGAAAAGGCTGGGATATTGAGGAGATGGTTGTTCAGGGCTGTGAAGGTTTCAGTGACTACATAGCAGGTACCATAACAAATGGAGGGAAAAAAATTATAGTCGTAGTCATATATAATCCTCCACCAAATGACAGAAGACCTAGACAGGAATATGATAGAAACAACATGGCCACCATTAACATAATAGAAAGAGCAGCTTCTGTTGCTAGCAGGAATGGATCTGGACTACTAATAATGGGAGACTTCAACCATGGGAAGATAGATTGGGAGAACAGAGACCCGCATGGAGGACCAGAAACATGGAGAGCTAAGCTGCTGGACGTGGCAACAAGAAACTTTCTAAGCCAGCACGTCAATGACCCAACAAGAATGAGAGGAGAAGATGAACCAGCAATGCTTGATTTGATATTTACCCTAAATGAGTGGGATATAAGGGAAGTTAAGATGGAAGCGCCCTTGGGAATGAGTGACCATAGTGTATTGAACTTTGAGTACCTGGTAGAGCTAGGAATTATCTCCCCCAAAAAAGAACTAGGAATCAAAAGGCTGGCATTCCGAAAGGGGAATTATGTACAGATGAGAAGTTTCCTAAGTGAAATACCTTGGGACTCAGACCTCAGAGATAAGTCTGTACAGGGTATGATGGACTATGTTACCCAAAAGTGTCAGGAGGCAGTAAACAGGTTCATCCCGGTCCAAAGGGAAAAATCCGAGAAGCAACAGAAGAATCCATGGTATAATAGGGAATGTATGGAAGCGAAGAAACTGAACAAAAGGGCGTGGAGGAACTTCCGGAATAACAGAACACCAGAAAGCAGAGAGAGATACCAGAGAGCCAGGAATGAGTACGTCAGGGTGAGAAGAGAAGCAGAGAAAAGTTTTGAAAATGATATAGCAAACAAAGCCAAGACCGAACCAAAGCTACTCCACAGTCACATCAGAAGGAAAACAACAGTGAAAGAACAGGTATTGAAACTTAGAACAGGCGAGGACAGGTATACAGAGAATGACAAAGAGGTGTGTGAAGAACTCAACAAGAGGTTCCAGGAGGTCTTCACAATAGAACAAGGTGAGGTCACTGTGCTAGGAGAAAGGGAGGTAAATCAGGCGGCCTTGGAAGAGTTCGAAATTACGAGAGAGGAGGTCAAGAGACACCTGCTGGATCTGGATGTTAGGAAGGCTGTTGGGCCAGACGGGATCTCACCTTGGATACTGAAAGAGTGTGCAGAGGCACTTTGCTTGCCACTCTCCATAGTGTATAGTAAGTCACTGGAGACGGGAGACCTACCAGAAATATGGAAGACGGCGAATGTGGTCCCAATATACAAAAAGGGCGACAGGCAAGAGGCACTGAACTACAGGCCAGTGTCCTTGACTTGTATACCATGCAAGGTGATGGAGAAGATCGTGAGAAAAAACCTGGTAACACATCTGGAGAGAAGAGACTTCGTGACAAATCGCCAACATGGGTTCAGGGAGGGCAAATCTTGCCTTACAGGCTTGATAGAATTCTACGATCAGGTGACAAAGATTAAGCAAGAAAGAGAGGGCTGGGCGGACTGCATTTTCTTGGATTGTCGGAAAGCCTTTGACACAGTACCGCATAAGAGGCTGGTACATAAGCTGGAGAGACAGGCAGGTGTAGCTGGTAAGGTGCTCCAGTGGATAAGGGAGTACCTAAGCAATAGGAAGCAGAGAGTTACGGTAAGGGGTGAGACCTCCGATTGGCGTGAAGTCACCAGTGGAGTCCCACAGGGCTCTGTACTCGGTCCTATCTTGTTTCTGATATATGTAAATGATCTCCCGGAGGGTATCGATTCATTTCTCTCAATGTTTGCGGACGATGCCAAAATTATGAGAAGGATTAAAACAGAAGAGGACTGTTTGAGGCTTCAAGAAGACCTAGACAAGCTGAAGGAATGGTCGAACAAATGGTTGTTAGAGTTTAACCCAACCAAATGTAATGTAATGAAGATAGGTGTAGGGAGCAGGAGGCCAGATACAAGGTATCATCTGGGAGAGGAAATTCTTCAGGAATCAGAGAAAGAAAAAGACTTGGGGGTTGATATCACGCCAGACCTGTCTCCTGCAGCACATATCAAGAGGATAACATCAGCGGCATATGCCAGGTTGGCCAACATACGAACGGCATTCAGAAACTTGTGTAAAGAATCATTCAGAACTTTGTATACCACATATGTCAGGCCAATCCTGGAGTATGCAGCCCCAGCATGGAGTCCATATCTAGTCAAGGATAAGACTAAACTGGAAAAGGTTCAAAGGTTTGCCACCAGACTAGTGCCCGAGCTGAGAGGTATGAGCTACGAGGAGAGACTACGGGAATTAAACCTCACTTCGCTGGAAGACAGAAGAGTTAGGGGGGACATGATCACCACATTTAAGATTCTGAAGGGAATTGATAGGGTAGATAAAGACAGGCTATTTAACACAAGGGGCACACGCACAAGGGGACACAGGTGGAAACTGAGTGCCCAAATGAGCCACAGAGATATTAGAAAGAACTTTTTTAGTGTCAGAGTGGTTGCCAAATGGAATGCATTAGGAAGTGATGTGGTGGAGGCTGACTCCATACACAGCTTCAAGTGTAGATATGATAGAGCCCAATAGGCTCAGGAATCTGTACACCAGTTGATTGACAGTTGAGAGGCGGGACCAAAGAGCCAAAGCTCAACCCCCGCAAGCACAATTAGGTGAGTACAATTAGGTGAGTACATTTCCGTCATGACATTCCCTTACAAGACTTACCGTGCGGGGGTTGTTCTTATTGTCAAAGGGCACACCAAAACTGGGCAGCTTTCCAAGAAACGGTAGATGATGTGGTCCCATTAGCGACCGGATCATTCGATTGTGCATGTAGCATTCAGGCTCGGGGGACAGTTAGACAAATGAACACTGAGCCTATCCCGACAGACTGGTGGTCGGATGACAGCACTTTGGCTGTGTTCCCATGGGACCCGGGGATACAGATCGAAGTGAAGTAGAGGACAAATCCGGAAAAGGACGGGATGAGCTACCAAACATGGTAAGCATTCGAATTCTCACAAAGGCCACGGGGGACAGATATGGGATGCCCATACATGAATTGCAGGAGCAAACGGACAAGGACCCAGACATGAGTATGGTGAAAGCATGGGTAGGGGGCCAACATCCAGCGGAGGGTGACTTATTCAGAGCCAGCCCAGCCATGAAATACTACTGGCTCAACAAGGAGGCTTTTGTTTTGGAAAATGACCTTTGGTGGTGGCATAAGGTAGACCAGGATGGAAGGGCTCAAAAATTGTTGTACATCCCCAATAGTTTGAGACTGGAAGTATTGAATTTATGCCACGATATACCCGACATGGGTCATCAAGGCAGGAACCGCACGCTGGAGAGAGTCAAAGCAAAGTATTTTTGGTATGGACTAACAACTCAGGTTGCGAACTATGTGGCTTCGTGCCATCTCTGTAGTATCAATAAAAAAGCATCCAAATCCAGCAGGCATGAATTACTCAAGTACCGTGCTGGGGCACCAATGGAAAGGGTACACTTAGACTTTTTGGGACCATTGCCCAAGACACAGAAGGGAAATGAATATCTTTTAGTAATGGTGGATCAATTTACAAAATGGATAGAATGCGTGCCACTACCATCCCAAACTGCAGAGGATACGGCAAGAGCTGCGCTCGATGGATTCTTCACCCGGTTTGGGTATCCATTCGAAATATTTACTGATCAAGGAAGAAATTTTGAGAGTGACTTGTTCACTAAGCTTTGCGAGAAGATGCACATCCACAAGACCCATACCACAGCTTATAGGCCATCAGCAAATGGCCAGGTAGAACGGTACAATAGGACCATCATGGATGCCTTGCGATGTTATGCTAGTTCTCAACAGGATAGTTGGGATGACTACGTCCAACACATAGCTGGGGCAATTAGGTCAAGCGTGAATCGACGAACGGGATTCACTCCTAACAAGTTAATGCTTGGCCGAGAAACTAACCAGCCGATAGATCTGATGTATCCTCAGGAGGGATTTCCTATCCAAGACGCAATACCCTATTTAGCGCAGTTGCAACAGGAAATAGAAAGGGCGCACGAACTAGCCCGGAAATCTCCCTCATCTACTCAAGAACGGATGAAGAAGGACTACGATCTGAGGGCGCGATTAAAAACCTATGAAAAGGGCGATCTGGTTTACCTGCTGGACACAGCACAGACGAAGGGGCAGTGTAAGAAATTGTCGCCGCAATGGAAAGGACCAGGAATCATCATACATAAATTTTCATCCTGTTTATTTAGGATCAAACTTCAGTGTGACCTCATTACAGTGAATCATGATAGACTGAAGAAGTGTAAGGACCGTGTATGCCCAAACTGGGTGATCCAATTTAAACAGCACATGACACAAGTGCCAGAAGCAACATCATTACCTTATCACGACCTCTACTGCGTATGTAGGCAACCATATGATGGGAAATTTATGGTGCAATGTGATGGGTGTGCCGAATGGTTTCATGGGAGCTGTGTGGGAGCAACCATGGTGAATGTACGTTCTCAGCCGGAGTATATATGTCCGTGGTGTAAGAACGCACGTAGGGAATAATTTCAGTACATGTTTTTTTTTTACTATTAAGTCACTGTTTGTTGCAGCACTCCATCCCAACGTGACAATGGCTACCAAGGAATCATCATCTGATTACTCTGACTACGAGTCGGAAACCCCATGGGAATCAACAGAACTAGGAAAGATCCAAGGCAAGGCATATCATCTCAAAGTGGGGGTTAATAATGAAGTATTTGGATACTCAACTCCAGTTGAGTACGATGGAGCGTCCTGGAGGGGAAACACTAGAACCCCCGAAGGCGATGGACGAATTCGTTCCATCTCATTACTCCTCTAGCGAGGATATAAGTCTGGCAAGACGCCGCCAGGCAGGAGACACAAGGTCTCTTTCTGATGCTACCTCAAGCGTGGACACGCGTCTCGCAACGTGTCACCTGGATTGTCGGGGTCCGCATAGTCCTACCAGTGTGTTCGCGGCCCCTTGCACGTGGGGTATCTCTTTTTTTGATAGTCACTTCAGGGTTAATGATACCCTGGCGTCGGGAGACTTAATTTCCGGTGAGGACACTCCTCCCAGTCTATGCTATGCAGATAATTAACCTGCAAATCAAAGAGCTCAATCCAACACCAACCCACAGTCTGGCGGGTGGGGTCATGGCATACATGAACCCGAGGAAATACCCAAGGAGCTGTGAGACTCCTCCCGGTTGGGTAATGTCATTGGGACTCTACCCAGGCTGTACAGATGCCATGTCTCTTAATACTTTAAGAATATATATGAATGTACTGCCAACTGTGCCTTTGGGTCCAGTTGAATTTGATTGGGAGACAGCACTCCTGGGAGAACGTAAAGTACAACGGGACGTTTTCCGACACGTTCTCCAGTATGCCTCGGTGAGGCGACCTTTGGCCCTTTCCCTGCGCCCCCGAAGGGGAGATATATCGGAAGTACTCTTTTATACAGCGCTCGCCGATCTGCGGGAGTTCTGCGGATCCGCGCAGCGTATGCATTTGCGAGGCTTTACAGGGTCAGGAGAAACAGTTAAAAAATGGCTCACGTCCTTCTCAAATACCTATTTCGGTCTGGTTGTTGGGGGACGGCCAATGCTCCAGCAGATAGATGTGTTGAAGGCCATACTGAAAGAGCGATTACTCTTGGAGTCGGCAGCACCGGTGATAACCAACGCAGGACCAGACCCTCTTACATCACCCGCGTACGTCGGAGACGTGGGGATATGTGTTGCAAAGTGGCTGGACATGGACATAAAACTCCTGGCCACAATCACTACTGAGAACGGCAGGAGGCTGTTCAATATTGTGAAAGAACAAATGTAAGAAAAAAAAACAATAATTGTGAAGTGTAGTGTAGTGTAATTGTACAAAGTGTAAACATAATTACCATTTTAAATATAGAAAATTAAGAAATGAAAAGTAATATCTAAGTTAATACAAATAAAGGGATGCAAGGAAGTACTTCCATGCCAATAAAATATATAATTTTATACTTATAAAAATAAAATTAAGAATCTTCATATAATATTATAAGTGCACCAAGAATAAATAATATACCAAAAGTGATTTATAACATGTATAAATAATGAACTAATTACAATATTCTATTTTCAATTAAAGCCAGACATTCTGTTTCGTTACCATACACACCATTCTACTCAATGTGAAGCCAGTGGTGGAATGCATCCATGGAAGGGATAGTTTAAGTTCTATTAATTTCTAATACACCCCTTACTTTATAGAGACGGGGGGAGTGTGGAGGGATCCATATTCAAAATACCCGCCAGAGTAACTTTTTAGATTAGCCGCTCCTGATTGGTGGGCGGCAGGTCGACCCCGTGCATCTGCGCATTACCCGCACGCATGCCTGGAGGCGAGAAGGAGACCAGACGAGAACCGCACCTGACCAAGAACGGACCTGTTGGTAACGACCCCTGGACTGTGGTGATCCAGTACCCATATTGGCCAGATATCTTTGGACCTCGCCCATCCTCGCCCCTAGAAGCCATCGTATTGCTTCAATCACCTCGGGAGAAGACTGCAGGCTAAGGTGAGCTGCTGTTTCCCCCGTTTTCTCTACATTATATTGTATGTCGATTACCACGTGGTTGGTCAGCCATAACCCCTAGGCGACCGCCTCCACACATCATATTCGAATAGAAAGGAAAATAGTACGTATTTCACACCAGAAGTGGGGCTGGAAAAATACAATTATCATTAACATTTTAGCAAACTGACTATTCTGTTGTGTACGGCGATGGGACGGGTACTATGGGACGTATTTATTTATTTATATATATACAAGAAGGTACATTGGGATTGTGAGGATACATAGAATAGTAATTACAATCTTGTAAAGTACGCGCAGCGTTTTGGGCAGGTCCATAATCTAAGAAACTTATAAGTACTGTAGGTAAATACTTGCAAAATTTATAAAAATGATAACAGTTACATGGCAAGAAAAAATAAAAGATGAGACAGAAATTATAGGTATTTAAAGCACATAGGTAGCTCAGAATGATTGCAATGACAGCTTGACTGGTAGTTTAACAAAACTTAGCAGGCACAATACAGCATATGGATAGCACATAAAAGAAGACAGCAATGAACACAGTGTTAAATTTGTTTGGATTAAGTACATAAAGAATGGGAGATTGGGTAACACTAGATACAAAGCAAATTTAAAGCTCTGTGTAGGAAACTACGAAGATGAAATTAGGTACTTTTTGGTTTTGTTTTTAAATGAGGCAAAAGTTTGACAGCTTTTCATTTCACTAGGGAGTGAGTTCCATAGACTAGGTCCCTTAATTTTACACAGATTGAGTTTGACCCTGGGGATATCAAAGAGATATTTATTTCTGGTGTGGTGATAATGGGTCCAATTACATCTGTCCAAGGAGAGTTTCAGAGCATGGTTTGCATTTAAGAACAGGATTTTGTAAATGTAGTTGACACAAGATAATGTGTGCAGGGAGTTAATATTTAGCAAGTTAAGGGATTTAAACAAGGGAGCTGAGTGTTGTCTGAGTGCAGAGTTTGTTATTATTCTGTCGTTATCCATGATCTCAGCCAATGGATCGTGGAACAAAATGAAGCAGATGAAAGCGCATTCATGCACGACTTCAAGGAATTCAACCCGGACTTAGGGCTCCACATAGCTCTCTTCTTCAACAGAATTCGCTCTTGAAGCTGACCTTCGAGACCGTAGCTTCGGCTACTCTGGCTACCAGAAATGGTGTTTACAGCTTTGGTATCCACATTCCTCCATTCCGTGTGAAGATGGAACGTTTCCACATCGTCAACCAGTGCCTCCGGTGCTACGAGTACACCCCCTCCACCAGCAAATGTAACCAGCGTATTCAGAAGTGTAGCCTCTGCTCAGCTTATCACCATTATTCTATCTGCACATCGGAAACACTATGCTGTTTGCTTTGCAAAGGCGATCATCCAGCAATCTCCATTCGCTGTCCTCATAGTCAAGAAGTCATCAAGAACTTGGAGAAAACCACATCTGCCGGAGCCAGTACCTCTGATGCAACCAACCAATCAGCGACCACTTTCAACGTCCAAGCCGCTATTTTCCCGGAGCTTCAGGAAGGACAAACAACTGCTAATGCTACCACGAGCCATTGGGGGGCCCAGCTCCCAACTAATCAGCCACTCATCGAGCCAGCCGTCGCCACCTCAACCAACCACTGTACAGCACAGTACAAGCGTTGACAACGGTAGCCAATATGATAGCTGGCAATAACCCCCAGGAATATAAGAATTCTAAATATCCTTTACAAAGCAAATGATCTTCCAGCTTTCAACGTTCCTGATGAAGTTTACACCAACACGACTTCAACCTCGAGTTCTCAAGATCCGGATCCGGTCCCTGACATCACCGTGAACGTGCTCACAGATCTACTATCAACAGCTGCAACGCCTGCTCCTCCAGCAACATCATCACAAGTCACCCAGACGCCGACGCCTCCTCCATCGACAACTGCCACAGTTCCACCTCTCATGTGCGAACCCTCTCGACGTTCTAAATCTGCTGCAGGTCCCATGAAGCCTCAACAGGCAAGAATTCATCCCTCAAGATCCACCGCCTCTACTTCTGAGTCAGCCGACTCATCGGATGAGGACGTCTCGGTTGGAACACCACCTCCTCCACGGAAGCACCCCTACGCAACTGAAGATTTCCTGCTGCAAACTACCTCCAACGATAGCCCCACCATGTCAACGCGTAGCAAGACCCACAGACCGGCCAGGAAGCCTGGGAAGAAGAACACCGACGATCTGTGCCTGAGAAAATCAAGTAAACACTACAAAACTGACGAAATGTTGTAAAGAACACCGCGACGAGAAGCCCTGCCTCCTTCAAGACACATCAGCGAGCAACCATACGAACTCCACCCTACCGCCATACCGCACCAGCTGAAATTCTTACCCACGGTGGTTAGGCCACCGATCTTTCATTTCCCTTTTTCACCTTGTCTCCAGTTCCTAGCTCAAGATTTCTGCATCCTCGCCCTGTTCTTCCAACCCCCTGCTTTCCAGCTCTTTGGACATTTTCGCTTCGCTTCACTACAGAGAAACTATCAGCATTATGTGGTGGCGGTCGCCTAGGGGTTAGTAGGACCGGCCACGTGATGAGACAAATATATGATATAATATCAACAACAGGAGCTCACCTTGAACAAATGCACTACACCAGTCTCCGTGGTGTAGTGGTAAGACGCTCACCTTGCGTTCCGCGAGCGCTTTGTCATGGGTTCTTAGCCTGGCCGGAGGAAGATTTACTGGGCGCAAATCCTTAACTGTAGCCTCGGTTTAACTCATCAGTAAAATGGGTACATGGCTGTAAAAAAGATTCTTCGTGGGGGTGGTATTCCAGAGAACATAGGACTAAGGACTTGCTATTTGATTAAGGACTTGCTTGATTAAGGACCGAAACGCTACACGTATTAGTGGCTGTATAAGAATGTAACAACTCTTGTATATATCTCCAAAAAAAATGAAGAACGGGTACTAGAAGAAAACCCAGACATAATAGCACTCGCAGAAGCAAAGCTAACGAAAACCAAAACAAATGCAGTGTTTCTACAGGATTACTGTGTTGTGAGGAAGGAGAGAGAAGGAAGAGGTGGTGTTGAAGTAGCTCTGCTGGTAAGAAAAGGCTGGAATTTTGAGGAGATGGTTATTCAGGGCTGTGAACGGTTCAGTGACAACATAACAAGTACCTTATCAATTGGAGGACTAAAACTTATAGTAGTAGTCATATATAACTCCTACCAAATGACAGAAGACCCAGACAGGAATATAATAGAAACAACATGGCCATCATTAATATAATAGAGAGATCAGCTTCTGCTAACATTCGCTGCCTAATAAACCTATTAATCCAGTCTGAACACGTACGGTCCTTACATTTCTTCAGTCGATCGTGGTTCACTGTGGTAAGGTCATGCTGGAGTTTGACCCCTGAACAGTCACGATGAGAACTTGAGAATGATGATGCCTGGGGCCCTATCACTGTGGTGAGAGCTTCTTACACTGCCCTTTCACTTGCGCAATTTCTAGCAGGTTATCTTGAGGTTATCTTGAAATGATTTCGGGGCTTAGCGTCCCCGTGGCCCGGTCCTCGACCAGGCCTCCCATTTGTTACACACTCTCATGAAGCAGCCTGTAGCAGCTGTCTAACTCCCAGTACCTATTTACTGCTAGGTGAACAGAAGCATCAGAGTGAAATAGACTCTACCCATTTGTTTCCGCCTCCACCTGGAATCGAACTCGGAACCTTAGGACTACGAATCCCGAGCGCTGTCCACTCAGCTATCAGGTACCAGTGGTACAGGTAGATACCAGGTACACAAGGTCACCTTTTTCATAAACGTGTAGCCGTGCCCGCAGGTCATAGTCTCTCTTCATCCGTTCTTGGGTTGTAAAGAGGGATTTCCGGGCCAACTCATGCGCCTTCTCGATTTCCCTCTGCAACGTTGCTAAATATGGTATTGCATCCGGCTGAAGCTGCACCTCATGGGAATAAATTAAATCTAAAGGCTGGTTGAGCCATGACCGAACATTAATTTATTGGGAGTGAATCCAATCAGGCAATTCACACTTGATCTGGTAGTGCCTGCTATATGTTGGACGAAGGTCTCCCATTTGTCATGTTGTGAGCTAGCATAGCACCGCAATGCATCCATGAGGGTTCTAGTATACATTTTCACCTGGCCATTTGCTGAGGGGGTCTAATTAACCGTGGTACGGGCCTCTTGGACTTGCATTAATTGATAGAGTTTATTAAACTGGTCACTTTCGAAATTCCGACAATGATCCGTGAAGATTGATTCCAAATGGATACCCAAAATTGGTGAAGAAACCATCCAGAGCTGCACTTGCCGTGTCTTACGCAGTTTGGGACGGCAATGGCACACACACTCAATCCATTTAGTAAATTGGTCCACCATCATAATAGAAACTCGTATCCTCTTTGATTCTTAGACGATAGTCCCAAAATATCCATTTTTGGTCCCCAGTCCCGAATTTTCCATTGGTGCACCAGCATAGTACGTAAGCACTCATGCCCATGTATTAGATGCTTTTTTGTTTGTGTTACAGTGATGACAGGATCCCACAGAGTTAGCTACCGTGGTTGATAATCCATACCAGAAGTACCTTGATTTAACCCGCTCCACCATGCAATTCATGTGCGGTTTACGCTCCACCATCATGAAAAACGTTAATTGAAAGTTTCCTCTCCTAACCTTTCCGAGTAAGACAGTACACCACTTTCGTGAGCTGATTTCGTTTCAAACTACGTCCATTTCTGGCCATAGCACGCATACGAGCAAAAAGTGAGATGTTATTTTTAAGAGGATGAGTTGCATATTCGGGTCCCTTTCCGTTTGTTCCTGCAACTTTTGCATATTCATTCTCAATCTACCTGCAGTTGTTTCAGTTATAATGTTAACTCTTACTTTTTCCAAAACCGTTAAACTGGGTTTCCTCCTAGACATGTCTTCTAGATTCGTGCGACAGTCACCACCTGGGTCACAAGGAAAACAACTAGGTTAGCCTCCTCTGACCACCAGTCTTTGATGGGAGTCCTTATGCTTAAGCGTCTGGTCGTCCCCCGAGACCGAACACTACATGTGCATGCAAGTGAACTTGTGGCCAATAGGACTATGTCGTCCACCATTTCCTGGAATACTGCCCAGTTCTGGTGGGCTTTTCGACAATAGGAACATCCCTCACATGGTAAGTCTTGCACTAGAATGTCTTAATGTCGGATATGTGTACAGACATACTGGGCGTCTCCATCCCTGGATAATGAGTCTGCATTAGTGTGTTTCTTTCCCGCTCGGTGTTGGAACTTTAAATCATATTGGCGCAGTTCCTCCAGCTAGCAAGCTAACTGGCCCTGGGGGTTCTTAAACATAGTCAGCCAGACCAAACTGCTGTGGTTTTGTGGATTGTAAAAGACCGCCTCAAGAGATAGTCCCGAAAGACCCTTGTGAACCGACAAACTGCCAATAATTATTTTCTAGTAGTATTTTCTCTGTTCTGTGGTCTAGGCGAAACTGGCATATGCAATTACCTTTTCTCGTCTTCTTGAAACAAACTGCAACTACCCCACATTGCCCTGCCTGTTTCGTCGCGCATCCATGAGGTATAACCGGCAATTGTAGCAAAGTTCTCAGGAGTCCTGTCACCTAGAAATGTTACTAGCACAACAACCACGTCAGGACAATGTGTTCACAAAGCTGTGTGAGAGATCGCCAACATTAGTAATGAAGCCCCTGATTTTGGCAATTATGCTAATGGATTTACTCCTCATGTTTGTATATTGTTTGACAAAGAAGATGTGTATAGTGGCTGCCATTGTGGCTGATATGATAGTAGTGTGTAGTTCTGTTGCGTTGTGTAAAGCACAAAGACACCTTCAGACTTAGGTATGGATAGCAAGTTTGCAGACGTGTGAGCTAGTGTTCCAATTCTGAGTACCTCTTTGACTGATGTAGGATCAGGGTTGTTCCTGCCTCTCCAAATCTTTTTTGGTACGACAAGATACCCTGATGCCCTCTTCGGTGTCAGTCCCTCCGCCAGTCAAGGAGAATACTGCTGAAAACTGCCAGAGGGACACATGAGGTCCCTCCGGCAGTTTTCAGTAGTATGCTCCTTGCGATTGCATGTAGAGAAAGGCCTCAACACGAGGCTGGAAGGTTGCACAGCCTAATTACAACAAGTATTAAGCCGCCGATACAACAGTTAGGCCTCGTGTTGATTACATTGCTGGCGTTGATGTTCAGAACTTTGCGGAGGTTGATTCTACAGTGCCTACTATGAGGGTTACTGATGGATTTGTGTATGGACTCTGAGAATGCTGGTCAGGGAGGCCACACCTTTGTCCAGTCTTTCTAGGAAGTCTATTCTGGCTGGCAGAGTTTTTATCTGACTTTTGAACAGGTGTATCGACACTGCTTAATTGTCAGTAGTAGTTACAAGAGCCTGTGTGCCTGAATTAGTAAAAGTGGAGATCCCATAGGGTATTGTGGTTGTGCTGCCTTGTGTAACCTCAGTTGGAGTAGCAGAAGACGTTTTCTTTAACAAAGAACTGACTAAAGGTCCTGCAAAATGATTTTCAGATCTGCAGTTGTGTGTCGTAGTTCATTGTTGAATTTTAAAACTTATAGATTCCCACCAAACCTTAGCTGCCGAGTTGCTAGCTGTGTGAGACGCCTAGTTGCTGTAAACCTTGGAACTGTCTACTGTGCGGCTAGAGTCTTTTGTCGAATCTGGGTTCTGATTCTCACACAATGCTTAGAAGGAGTCAATAAGCCCCTGAAAGTCAATCAGAACATTCATGTGTTGGAGAGACTTCTGGGAAAGTTTGCAGAACTGGTGAAGAGTAGCCAGTAGACACAGTTATTAGATGGCTACTAGGTTAAAGTACTCGGTTACTGCGTTACTGCGTTACAAAGTCTGCTACTATAATAATGATAATAATAATAATAATAATAATAATAATAATAATAATAATAATAATAATAATTTATTTACAAGCAGGTACAATAGGTTGGAGAGATTACATAGGACTGGTATATTAACATTCATGCATTGTTGCATGAATGCAACAATGCCATTAACACAGCATTTCGGACAGGTCTTTAATCTAACATATCAGGTAAGATAAAAGGGTACATTGTAGCAAGGTTTTTATATCAACAAATAACTACAATATAAGTTGAGAGAGGTGATTACCCTGGTAAGCATATGTGTCTTAAGTACTAATATTGGGAAAGTAGGTAGTACATGATACCGTGTGAGTTTGAAACACAAAGTAAGAAACTATGATGATGAAATTAGGTACTTTTTGACAAATTTTGATACCTTTGATACTTTTTGATTAGGTACTGTAACGTACTCGACAGTTTTAGCAGACCCCTTTCGAGTCATGAGATCTTCCACATGGAAACAACTTAGTATCTGCCTTGCATTGTGCTAGGGCACTCGGATGCTTGGGCAGTTATCCAGCATTCATTGGCCAAACTTATTTTTTTTGTGGAATAAGCAGAAACACAATAGAAAGTATGTGAAGAAAATCCCTAGACAGATCTAGTCTTCAAGAACTTGATGTGCTGCGACACAGCAACTGCGCAGACAAGTGGCACAAGACAGGCACAGTCAGGCGGCACACTGGAGAGAGAGAGGAGGGTGGGCGGCGGTCCCCCTTGCATTGACCAAACCCAAGTAACATTGAGAGGAAAGGGGTGAGGCGGCGGCTCTGTATATACACACACATTGCACCTCTTATAGTCACTCAGAGCAGTGCTTCCTAAGGACAATATTGATATTGTTTTACTTCAAGAAACACTTGCCAGCACTGAAAGAAGTATCCCAGGATATCAAGGTTTCCCAGAAGAAAGAAACATATCCCAGAAGAAAGAAACCTTGATATCCCAGAAGAAAGAAACCTTGATATCCCAGGGTATCAAGGTTTCCACTGCCCAATTGCACAAGGTGGCACCAGAGGCACTTCAATACTAGTAAGAAATTACATCAATGCATGTCAATCACAGACCTGCCTGACTGTGAGAACGACGAAATTATGGGAGATAATCCCACTATGAGGAACTCAATGCTGTCTATCTTTAATGTATACAGGTGTATATAGGAGCCATAGAGAACACGATATGGATCTCTGCAATATTTGAAATAACAGTCACCACCCCTATTATCATCTGGGGTGACTTCTACGCTCATAGTGAATTACTACTTGATTCACCAAGAACCGACGCCAACGGAAGACATATTGAACACCTTTTGGATGAAGGGCCTGAAGTCAGTCTGCTTAACTAGACGGAACCAACCCACATTGGTGGGGGGAAGCTGGACCTCACGTTTGCTCCACCAGTATTTATGAGTTGTCATTGATCAGTTGACCATGTACTGACTAGTGACCACTTTACAACAAAACAGTTATTAATATAGCACTACCTCCTAGTCTTCCAGCTCCCGTGCCCGGATGAAATTTTATTAAAGCAGATTGGACGAAGTTTCAGGTATCTCTCGAAACTTGGCACCAAAACTACACTCCTCCTGACAACACCGAAGAAATGGAAAGAGATTTGGTAAATGCAATACATAGACCAGCAAATCACGCAATGTCCAAGAGGAAAACCAATTACCCAACAACATAAGTATTACATTGGTATTACTGTGATACGATCAAAGAACTACATAATAGACTAAATTGTGTACGAAAGAATTTCAGAAGTGATAAGATCGAGGCTAATCTAGGACTTCTTAGAGCTGTCCGAGATCATGTGCACGAAGAAACAGCAAAAATCAGAAGAAAAATGGCTCGAGTGGTGTGCCAAGCTAAATCAGCATACATCCTTAGGCGACATCTGGAGGCATGTCAACAGGGCCAAAGGAAAATCGCCTCCTGCTCAACCCCATCATGTTCATCCAGAGCAAGAAGCAGAAAGATTAGCAAATCGATTTGTTTCAAGAGCCAGTTCCACTCAACTTTCTCAAGCAACTCTGATTCACCAACAAAGACTTCAAACAGCAAGATGGAAAAAAATAGACGATGCTCTAGCCTTACCTGACGAACTCGACCAACCTTTCAATCTGAAAGAACTCAGAAGAACTACGAAGAAAACTAAAAACACAGCTCCAGGTGAGGACCAAATCACTTACAACATGCTGGCAAAGTTAGGAGAAAAGGGTGAGGAAGCCTTCTTCAATCTCATCAACAGTATGGGTGACAAGAACTCGACCACTCTCTTGGAATAGTCCAATTTTAGTTCCCATTCCAAAACCCAAAGACCCAGGAAATCCAAGACTCATTACATAAACAAGCGGTTTGGCCAAAACTGCGTAATGAATGGTTCTTAATCGAATTGACTGGAAAGCCAATCCACTGCACCAAAATATTTTTGCAACAGACAAGTTGTTGGAACCACAGAAAGCTCTACCTCTCTCCTGGATCAAATCAATGACAAACCAGGAAACCTTATTTTTCAAGACCTAGAAAAAACCTTCGAGCTAGCCAATGCTTCAGCTACACTGTGCTGCCTGGTGGGTAAGAAAATAAAAGGACATGCTCCTGCCTTTGCCAAAGGAAGCCTGCTTAACCAATAAGCTAAAGTCCAATTCCATGGAAAAAANGATGATATTAAGGGACAAATTATTCCTATGCAATTGGGAAGGGATGATACACCAGACCCAACTCCAACCCTGCGTAGCTAAAGTGGCAGTGTCCCAACACACGGTCATTCCACCTCGATCAGTGGCGAACGTCCTATGTGAACTGGACAATAACATGCCACAATATCTAGTGGAACCCTTGGATGAGGGAAGGGTACCAATAATGCGTACATTGCACCAAAACGGGAAAACTCTACGAATATGTGTACTTAATATCACAGAAAGGAACCTTACATTGAAAGACAGATGCATGTGGCCAACGCAGAAGTAGCATGGAAGTTTTACCCAAGTCTAGGCCAGCGATGACTGTAAGGTCGATAGGGGAACATCACAGGAAACCCACGATAATCTACCAATCATATGTTAAGTCTGTTACAGGACCTAGAAGAGACCCTGACAGTGGAACAGGTGAGCCAATTGTCTCGTTTGTTACTGACCTATAGGATATATTTGCAGCAAGTGAATTTGACTTGGGTTCTTTTAATGAAGTGTCACACCACATCGACACAGGCAATGCAAGACCGTGAAACAGAAAATACGACGAACACCAGCGTGTTTTGCACAGGAGGAAAAGGGACATCTTCAGCGAATGCTTGATGCAGGCATTATCCAACCATCAATGCCTGAGTGGGCATCGGCACCAGTATTAGTAAGGAAAAGGGATAGCTCGGTCCGATGGTGCGTGGACTACCGGGAACTAAATTCCCGTACCATAAAGGATGTATACCCGTTTCCACTAGTGGATGAATGTTTGGACACGTTAGCGGGGAACGAATGGTTTAGTAAATTAGACGCCAATTCGGCATATTACCAGATTAACGTAGCAGAGGAAGATCGAAAAAAGACAGCATTTATCACAAAGTATGGTCTTTTTGAATTTAAGAAAATGGCTTTTGGCCTTTGCAATGCACCAGCTACTTATGCAAGAGTCATGAATCTAGTATTACGAGAATTAAACTGGGAAACCGTACTAGCTTTTTTGGATGACATCTTGGTACTGGGTGAATCCTTTCAGAGTCATCTCTTCAACCTGGAACAAGTCTTTAAACGATTCAGACAATATGGTCTACGCCTTAAACCACAAAAATGTGCTTTGTTCAAAAGGCGGGTTGAATTCTTAGGCAGAATAGTTAGCCGGACAGGGCTGGAATTGGGAGAGGAGGCAATAGAGGCAGTAGTGAAATGGCACACCCCTAGGTCACCCAAAGATGTGGAAAAATTCCTAGGACTAGCAAATTATCATAGGACTTTTATAAAAGGCTTTGCGGAACTAGCGGCTCCTTTGTATGCATTAACAGGGGCAAACAAATTTATTTGGGACTGTAAACATCAAGAGGCTTTTGATGCTATCAAAACTGCTTTGACTACGGCCCCTGTTTTGGGATTACCCAATGGGCGGGATCCTTTTATCCTGGATACTGACGCCTCTGATTGGGCAATTGGTGCCGAGTTGCTTCAGGTTCAGGACGGGCAGGAGAAGGTCATTGCCTATGCTAGTTTTGCATTGACCCCAGAGCAAAGGCGGTATTGCACTACCAGGAAGGAATTGTTGGCCGTTGTGAGGTTTACCAGGCTTTTTCGGCACTATTTACTGGGCCGGCCTTTTATTATCCGGACGGATCATGGCAGTCTGGTCTGGTTGACTAGGTTCAAGAACCCCCAGGGCCAATTAGCTCGTTGGTTAGAAGAACTAAGCCAGTTCGACTTGAAAATACAACACAGGGCCGGAAAGAAACACACCAATGCGGACTCGTTGTCGAGGAAAGGGGACAACCAGCAGCTATGTACACATTTCCGTCATGACATTCCCTTACAAGACTTACCGTGCGGGGGTTGTTCTTATTGTCAAAGGGCACACCAAAACTGGGCAGCTTTCCAAGAAACGGTAGATGATGTGGTCCCATTAGCGACCGGATCATTCGATTGTGCATGTAGCATTCAGGCTCGGGGGACAGTTAGACAAATGAACACTGAGCCTATCCCGACAGACTGGTGGTCGGATGACAGCACTTTGGCTGTGTTCCCATGGGACCCGGGGGATACAGATCGAAGCGAAGTAGAGGACAAATCCGGAAAAGGACGGGATGAGCTACCAAACATAGTAAGCATTCGAATTCTCACAAAGGCCACGGGGGACAGATATGGGATGCCCATACATGAATTGCAGGAGCAAACGGACAAGGACCCAGACATGAGTATGGTGAAAGCATGGGTAGGGGGCCAACACCCAGCGGAGGGTGACTTATTCAGAGCCAGCCCAGCCATGAAATACTACTGGCTCAACAAAGAGGCTTTTGTTTTGGAAAATGACCTTTGGTGGTGGCATAAGGTAGACCAGGATGGAAGGGCTCAAAAATTGTTGTACATCCCCAATAGTTTGAGACTGGAAGTATTGAATTTATGCCACGATATACCCGACATGGGTCATCAAGGCAGGAACCGCACGCTGGAGAGAGTCAAAGCAAAGTATTTTTGGTATGGACTAACAACTCAGGTTGCGAACTATGTGGCTTCGTGCCATCTCTGTAGTATCAATAAAAAAGCATCCAAATCCAGCAGGCATGAATTACTCAGGTACCATGCAGGGGCACCAATGGAAAGGGTACACTTAGACTTTTTGGGACCATTGCCCAAGACGCAGAAGGGAAATGAATATCTTTTGGTAATGGTGGATCAATTTACAAAATGGATAGAATGCGTGCCACTACCATCCCAAACTGCAGAGGATACGGCAAGAGCGGCGCTCGATGGATTCTTCACCCGGTTTGGGTATCCATTCGAAATATTTACTGATCAAGGAAGAAATTTTGAGAGTGACTTGTTCACTAAGCTTTGCGAGATGATGCACATCCACAAGACCCGTACCACAGCTTATAGGCCATCAGCAAATGGCCAGGTAGAACGGCACAATAGGACCATCATGGATGCCTTGCGATGTTACGCTAGTTCTCAACAGGATAATTGGGATGACTACGTCCAACACATAGCTGGGGCAATTAGGTCAAGCGTGAATCGACGAACGGGATTCACTCCTAACAAGTTAATGCTTGGCCGAGAAACTAACCAGCCGATAGATTTGATGTATCCCCAGGAGGGATTTCCTATCCAAGACGCAATACCCTATTTAGCGCAGTTGCAACAGGAAATAGAAAGGGCGCACGAGCTAGCCCGGAAATCTCTCTCATCTACTCAAGAACGGATGAAGAAGGACTACGATCTGAGAGCGCGATTAAAGACCTATGAAAAAGGCGATCTGGTTTACCTGCTGGACACAGCACAGACGAAGGGGCAGTGTAAGAAATTGTCGCCGCAATGGAAAGGACCAGGAATCATCATACATAAATTTTCATCCTGTTTATTTAGGGTCAAACTTCAGCGTGACCTCATTACAGTGAATCATGATAGACTGAAGAAGTGTAAGGACCGTGTATGCCCAAACTGGGTGATCCAATTTAAACAGCACATGACACAAGTGCCAGAAGCAACATCATTACCTTATCAAGACCTCTACTGCGTATGTAGGCAACCATATGATGGGAAATTTATGGTGCAATGTGATGGGTGTGCCGAATGGTTTCATGGGAGCTGTGTGGGAGCAACCATGGTGAATGTACGTTCTCAGCCGGAGTATATATGTCCGTGGTGTAAGAACGCACGTAGGGAATAATTTCAGTACATGTTTTTTTTACTATTAAGTCACTGTTTGTTGCAGCACTCCATCCCAACGTGACAATGGCTACCAAGGAATCATCATCTGATTACTCTGACTACGAGTCGGAAACCCCACGGGAATCAACAGAACCAGGAAAGATCCAAGGTGTACCTATCATCT
The DNA here is from genome assembly GCA_020271785.1 of Procambarus virginalis. Classification (NCBI taxonomy): domain Eukaryota; kingdom Metazoa; phylum Arthropoda; class Malacostraca; order Decapoda; family Cambaridae; genus Procambarus; species Procambarus virginalis. Next base: position 52,271 of record WNGS01167056.1, on the reverse strand, counting down.
CAAAGTGGGGGTTAATAATGAAGTATTTGGATACTCAACTCCAGTTGAGTACGATGGAGCGTCCTGGAGGGGAAACACTAGAACCCCCGAAGGCGATGGACGAATTCGTTCCATCTCATTACTCCTCTAGCGAGGATATAAGTCTGGCAAGACGCCGCCAGGCAGGAGACACAAGGTCTCTTTCTGATGCTACCTCAAGCGTGGACACGCGTCTCGCAACGTGTCACCTGGATTGTCGGGGTCCGCATAGTCCTACCACTACCATAGTGGTATCCTACCAGTGTGATTCCTACGGCCCCTTCCACGTGGGGTATCTCTTTTTTTGATAGTCACTTCAGGGTTAATGATACCCTGGCGTCGGGAGACTTAATTTCCGGTGAGGACACTCTCCTCCCAGTCTATGCTATGCAGATAATTAACCTGCAAATCAAAGAGCTCAATCCAACACCAACCCACAGTCTGGCGGGTGGGGTCATGGCATACATGAACCCGAGGAAATACCCAAGGAGCTGTGAGACTCCTCCCGGTTGGGTAATGTCATTGGGACTCTACCCAGGCTGTACAGATGCCATGTCTCTTAAAACTTTAAGAATATATATGAATGTACTGCCAACTGTGCCTTTGGGTCCAGTTGGATTTGATTGGGAGACAGCACTCCTGGGAGAACGTAAAGTACAACGGGACGTTTTCCGACACGTTCTCCAGTATGCCTCGGTGAGGCGACCTTTGGTCCTTTCCCTGCGTCCCCGAAGGGGAGATATATCGGAAGTACTCTTTTATACAGCGCTCGCCGATCTGTGAGTTCTGCGGATCCGCGCAGCCTATGCATTTGCGAGGCTTTACAGGGTCAGGAGAAACAGTTAAAAAATGGCTCACGTCCTTCCCAAATACCTATTTCAGTCTGGATGTTGGGGGACGGCCAATGCCCCAGCAGATAGATGCGTTGAAGGCCATACCGAAAGAGCGATTACTCTTGGAGTCGGCAGCACCGGTGATGACCAACGCAGGACCAGACCCTCTTACGTCACCCGCGTACGTCGGGGACGTGGGGATATGTGTTGCGAAGTGGCTGGACATGGACATACAACTCCTGGCCACAACTACTACTGAGAACGGCAGGAGGCTGTTCAATATTGTGAAAGAACAAATGTAAGAAAAACACACACACAAAAAAAAACAATAATTGTGAAGTGTAGTGTAGTGTAATTGTACAAAGTGTAAACATAATTACCATTTTAAATATAGAAAATTAATAAATGAAAAGTAATATCTAAGTTAATACAAATAAAGGGATGCAAGGAAGTACTTGCATGCCAATAAAATATATAATTTTATACTTATAAAAATAAAATTAAGAATCTTCATATAATATTACAAGTGCACCAAGAATAAATAATATACCAAAAGTGATTTATAACATGTATAAATAATGAACCAATTACAATATTCTATTTTCAATTAAAGCCAGACATTCTGTTTCGTTACCATACACACCATTCTACTCAATGTGAAGCCAGTGGTGGAATGCATCCAAGGAAGGGATAGTTTAAGTTCTATTAATTTCTAATACACCCCTTACTTTATAGAGACGGGGGGAGTGTGGAGGGATCCATATTCAAAATACCAGCCAGAGTAACTTTTTAGATTAGCCGCTCCTGATTGGTGGGCGGCAGGTCGACCCCGTGCATCTGCGCATTACCCGCGCGCATGCCTGGAGGCGAGAAGGAGACCAGAGAAGAACCGCACCTGAACAAGACTGGACCTGTTGGTAACGACTCCTGGACTGTGGTGATCCAGTACCCATATTGGCCAGATATCTTTGGACCTCGCCCATCCTCGCCCCTAGAAACCATCGTATTGCTTCAATCACCCCGGGAGAAGACTTCAGGCTAATGTGAGCCGCTGTTTCCCCCGTTTTCTCTACATTATATTGTATGTCGATTACCACGTGGTTGGTCAGCTATAACCCCTAGGCGACCGCCTCCACAGTAGGAAGGGTATAGGGTCTACTACCACCTGTTAGGTGGGTAAGGGGTCCATACCACTTGTAGGATGGATCTGGGCCCAATAACTATCCATAGGATAGGTATGGGGCCCACTTTACCGCCTACTGGATGGGTATATGGTCCACTATCACACACAGGATGTGTATGGCATCCACTACTGCTTGAAGGATGGGTATGAGGTCCACTACTGCCCACAGGATGAGTATGAGGGGTCCACTACCGCCTACAAGATGGGTATGGGGGTCTACTAGCACCCACAAGATGGGTATGGGGTCCACTACCACACAGGAAGGGTATCCGGTCCAATACCACACACAGGATGGATATGGGGTGCGCTACCACCTACAAGATGAGTATGGAGTCCACTACCACCCACAGGATAGGTATAGGGTCCACTACCACCCACAGGATGGGTTTGAAAACCACTATCACTCACAGGATGGGTATTGGGTCCACTACCACCCACTAGATGGGTATGGGGTCCACTAGCACCCACAAGATGGGTATGGGGTCCAATACCACCCCACAGGATGGGTATGGGGTCCACTACCACCCACTAGATAGGTATGGGGCCCACTAGCACTCACAAGATGGGTATGGGGTCCGCTACCTCCCAAAGGATGGGTATGGGTCCACTACCACCAACAAGATGGGTATGGGGTCCACTAGCACTCACAAGATGGGTATGGGGTCCACTAGCACCCACAAGAAGGGTATGGGGTCCACTCCCACCCACAAGATGGGTATGATGTCCAATACTGCCCACAAGATTGCTATGGGGTCCACTACCGCAAACGGATGGGCATGGGGTCCACTATCACCAACAGGATGAGTATATTGGGTCCACTCCCTTCCACAGGATAGGTATGGGGTCCACTATCACTCACGGGCTGGAGTATGGGGGCAGCTACAGCTCACGAGATGGGGTATGGGGTCATCTACAGCTCAAGGATAGATATAAATTCGACTACTTCCCACGGGGTGTTGGTGTTGGGAGTGGTTGGGAGTTACAAGTAGAATGTTGAATTTCAAGAAGAACAAGTATATACTATGCCTAAAGCACTAATACGCACAGCGTTTTGGGCAAGATCTGGGAAAACCCTTAAAAACTAAGACTTAAGACTAATTGAGATCAACAGCATGAACTGAACTGACATAAGTTGACATTTAAGGCATTGTACTTTGCTTCTTGTAGAAGCAAGGCTTGTTCTTTAATCAGTTTCTTGGGTGGGAAAGGGGAAACAGTAATTTGGAATGTTGTGATCTCCCATGGGACAGGAAAGGGTTGTTGTTCTCTCTTGGTAGAGGTGATGAGTATTATAAATTCTGAGCATAATGACAGTTTTGGTAATCCAGTTGGAGGGATGCTGACCTTCGAGGAAGAAGGCTTAGAGGGCTTCAGTGCAGGGATTAGGGTGGGTTAGCTTAAGCATCTTGATACCAATTAAAGCATTAATTTCAATGATACGATCACTTACACATGAAATATTCAGTTCCTTCCTCGCGTTTAGTAATTTAGTTGTACGGGGGCATCCGAGGATAATCCTCATGGCTTCGTTTTGCATCTTTTCTAGCCCTCCAAGCATTCTCTCAGGCACTAGAGCAAGCATGGGTGCAGCATAATCAGAGACCTAATATATGAGAGATACATAATTTTTCAAATTCTCACATTTGCGCCATAGCTTGGAACAGCCTTGAGAGCAAGGAGCCTCTCTCTACATTGGCGACCCTGTCTGGCTAAAACATTTCGGTACAGTAGAACCTCAAGACCAAGGTATTTGTATATGGTTACATAATCGAGCAGAGAGCCATCATGCAACTGCATTTTGCGAACAGCCCCACCTCGCCTGGGTGGGCGTCCGTTCAGGATCTTTGCTTTCTCTACTGAGATGACTAAGCCTAGTTCCTGACATGTGTACAATACAGAGTTCAGAACATTTTGGGGTGTTGATATACCCATTGGTGTGGATTAGTATATCATCCGCATAGCTAATGATGTGCTAGCTGGGCGTTCTAGTTACTAAGTTTAAAACTGCATTGATTAACACATTGAACAGAGTAGGACTAAGGATACCTCCCTGTGGAGTGCCTAGTTCAAAATCTCTCGTTACACTCCTATGCCCTTGGAACAGTACAGATGACTTTCTGTTGGATAGATAGCCTCTTATCCATCGTAGAAGCCATCCTTCAACATTCATTTTAGCAAGAATGACGTGTCGGTTAGTAAAGTCAAAGGCTGACTTAAGATCTAGGAAAATGGTGTATGACCTATCAGTATGCAAGGTGAGGACTCTGCTGGTCTGGTTTAGGAATGGGAATAATAAGACTGTTGGTCCATGACTTTGGAAGCTCCCCAGTTACATAGCTCATATTATACATTTGAAGCAAGGGATTCCCTGGAACTAGCAGAAGCATACGCACTATGCCGTAAGCAACTCCATCCTTCCCAGGTGATGTAGCTTTGCCTTTATGTAGAACAGAGTCTAGTTCGTATTCAGTAAAAGCATGTCGCAGTCATCCTCTTGATGAAGTATGAAGTCAAGGAGCCTTGCTCTATTAGTATATCTATTATTTAATTTATTCTGTGTAGGTAGAGGAAGACTGTCAAAGCTGGAAGTCGTGGCCCAAGCATCAACAAGCTCATTTGCTCTGTGCAGAGGATTAGGGTGCGAGATCTCTGCAGCATTTTTCCCTTTGATCTTGTTGATATCCTTCCATGCCCGACTTAGTGGCGTGTGAGAATTGAGACCAATGACAAAAAAAGTTTCCCCAGTGTGTCTGCCTTAGCTCTACCGTACGTTCCCTGGCCTCAGCCAGAGCCGTTTGAAAGAGCCGAAGCATTTCAGCAGTGCAGGTCCTTCTATAAGCTGGACCAATTCTTCTCGCAGTGTGTTTTAGTGCATGCAATTTAGAATCATTGTAATAAGCATAAGTGCTATGACCAATGTAATTTGGGTTACGTGGCCTGGACGATGGATCAAATGATTCTATAAACTGCTCGATAGTGCCTGTGAGCCCATTGTTAAAATCTTCAACTGATGAAGGCTCAGATGAACTGTACCATTCTGGCACATGAGCAACAAGATTGTCTCGTTGATCGATGGGCAGAGCCAGCCTCTTCCGCTTGAACATTCCGCCGGGAGGATAGAGCTTCCAATGTTTACAGTGGCTAATATGGGCAGATGATCAGACGCCATATCTGGCACTATTGACGAGGCGCACACGGTGTGGGAGACGTTGACACCGAGACATAGATCAAGAATACCTCCATAAATATGCGTCTGTTGCAGGTCACCCACAATCTGTGCATTATCGTGACTACATAATAGTGACACCAGTTGGTTGCCGTTACGATTACTGAACTGCGAATTATCAATATTCCTATGCCTAGTGTTATAATCACCTTTAATGATGGTAGGCTCAGTCTGAATACAGATAGGAAGGTCAGCATAATTAAAGTTACAAGGAGTTGATTATTTAGTACATAGTTGTTTTTCTCTTAAACTGGATGATAGAGGGGGAGTCTTTAACGTGATTGGGAATACATACATACATACATACATACATACATACATACATACATACATACATACATACATACATACATACATACATACATACATACATACATGCATGCATGCATGCATGCATGCATGCATACATACATACATACATACATACATACATGCATGCATGCATGCATGCATGCATGCATGCATGCATACATACATACATACATACATACATACATACATACATACATACATACATACATGCATGCATGCATGCATGCATGTATACATACATACATACATACATACATACATACATACATACATACATACATACATACATACATACATACATACATACATACATACATACATACATACATATACGTCCAGTCAGCAATTTGCTATTTCGGGATAAAATCCAATACAGTTTATATTGGTGAGACGCCACTGTGATGAGGAGTTTAAATATCACAGGAACTGTAGGTTAATGTGTGACATAAGTGAGGGTAGATGAGGCATCCACAAGGGGCATCCACAAGGGGCATCCACAAGCACCAGCTGGAGGCTGGGGAAGTGTTGTGGAGGCTGCTGGTTTTATGCCCAGATGTTGGAGGTGTGTTTGACCATCCCCCCCCCCCACACATTGACCACAGAACGTCTAAGGTTACCTGCACTCTCGCTTACCAAGGGCATCGCCCCCCCCCCCTCCCACCACACACACGCACATGCATCAGATTCTTAATTAACTTACAATATTTATGATTTACCAGTTTATGTTACTACACTGACTCTCAATTTCACAATATGTATAAACTTGGAACTTAAAATTTGTCAATCTGTTTCATAAATTGATAACTTTGTTACCCATTTTGTGGGTGGTAGTGGACCCCATACCCATTTTGTGGATGGTAGTGGACCCCATACCCATCCTGTGGGTGGTAGTTGACCCCTCACCCATCTTGTGGGTGGTAGTGGACCCCATACCCATCCTGTGGGTGGTAGTGGACCCCTCACCCATCTTGTGGGTGGTAGTGGACTCCATACCCATCTTTTGGATGGTAGTGGACCCCATACCCATCTTGTGGATGGTAGTGGACCCCATTCCCATCTTGTCGGTGGTAGTGGACCCCATACCAATCTTGTGGGTGGTAGTGGATCCCATACCCATCTTGTGGATGGTAGTGGACCCCATACCCATCTTGTGGATGGTAATGGACCCCATACCCATCTTGTCGGTGGTAGTGGACCCTATACCAATCTTGTGGGTGGTAGTGGATCCCATACCAATCTTGTGGGTGGTAGTGGACCCCATACCCATCTTGTGGGTGGTAGTGGACCCCATACCCATCTTGTGGGTGGTAATGGACCCCATACCAATCTTGTGGGTGGTAGTGGATCCCATACCAATCTTGTGGGTGGTAGTGGACCTCTTACCAATCTTGTGGGTGGTAGTGGACCCCATACCTATCTTGTGGGTGGAAGTGGACCCCATACCTATCTTGTGGGTGGTAGTGGACCCCATACCCATCTTGTGGGATGGTAGTGAACCCCATACTCATCCTGAGGGTGGTAGTGGACCCCATACCCATCTTTTGGTTGGTAGTGGACCCCATACCCATCCTGTGGGTGGTAGTGGACCCCATACCATCTTGTGGGTGGTAATGGACCCCATGCCCATCCTGTGGGTGTTAGTGGACCCGATACCCATCCTGTGTGTGGTAGTGGACCCAATACCCATCTTGTGGGTGGTAGTGGACCCCATACCCATCTTGTGGATGGTAGTGGACCCTATACCCATCCTGTGTGTGGTAGTGAACCCCATACCCATCTTTTGGTTGGTAGTGGACTCTATACCCATCCTGTGTGTGGTAGTGGACCCCATACCCATCTTATGGGTGGTAGTGGACCCCATACTTATCCTGTGGGTGGTAGTGGACCCCATACCCATCCTGTGGGTGATAGTGGACCCGATACCCATTCTGTGGGTGGTAGTGGACCCCCATACCCATCTTGTGGGTGGTAGTGGACCCTATACCCATCCTGTGGGTGGTAGTCGACCCTATACCCATCCTGTGGGTGGTATTGAACCCCATACCCATCTTATGGGTGGTAGTGGAACCTATACCCATCTTGTGGATGGTAGTGGACCCCATACCCATCTTGTGGGTGGTATTGGACCGGATACCCTTCCTGTGTGTGGTAGTGGACCCCATACCCATCTTGTGGGTGCTAGTGGACTCCCATACTCACCTTGCAGGCGGTAGTTGACGTCATACACATCCTGTGTGTGGTAGTGGACCATATACCCGTCCAGTAGGCGGTAGTGGACCCCATACCTATCTTATGGGTAGTTATTGGGCCCAGACCCATCCTACAAGTGGTATGGTCCCCTTACCCTCCTAACAGGTGGTAGTGGACCCTATACTAGTCCTACAGTAGGTAGAAGACACTCTTCCCTCCTGTTTGCCGTAGTTTGCCCCATAGACATTCCAACCTAACATCGTTTTCTGTTGACGTTCATACAATACATTCTTTAAAGATTTTCAAAGCAAAAACTAGTGTATATAATGTTGATTGGTGAAGCACTATTTTTCTATGTAATAATTTATAGTGCTTATTATAATTTACTAAGAAAAACAAATATTTCATAAAACAAAACTTAGAACCTTCAATAGGATGTAGCTGATTTGTAATATTCTAAGAGCATGAACAATAGCAGGTAAATTTCACAACCCATGTGGGACCTGAAAACTACAATTTTCATTATAAGTGATCCAATCAAGACTATTCTGCTGTCTACGGCGATGGACGGGTACTGTGAGACGTAAATTCGTACGTGAGGAAGAGTTTGGGCCTTGGAAAAAATTTAACTGGGAATATACCACATATGTACTAATTCATATTCAACATATTGACTTTAAGCATTAAGTCATATATGTGCTGTCTTGTGAGAGAGCGGGTTGTCCAGTGTAGTGGGCATGGCATTTTGAGTTGTGCCATCTATGTTGGTTTCTTCATGTTCTGGTCTTGCTCTTACTCTCATGGTGGGTAGAGTGAATAGTTTCGTTATTTGGGTATTTATGGTGGGTTGTTTCATTCTTATGTGGATTGCATCAAGAATTTGTATTTTTTTTACATCCAGAGTTTTGTCTATTATACAAGCATTTTTTATTCAACATTTCTCTTGTTAAGGCGAAGTCATGGGCTTGTTCCATGTGATTTTCAGGGGTACCTGATTGAAAATAACAGGTCAAACACCACGTCAGCTTGGTCGACGTCATACTTATGTACTTATATTGAAGGCTACATCCTTCGTGGGGGAAGGTGACACATATATCAAGTTCGACTGCGGCACCGGGTTCTCCCTTGGCTTCGGGCTATTTTTAATGAGGAGGTCTGTAGTCTTCTTTGTTGTATAATATATGATTTGGCCTATGTTTTCGTTAGGAGTTATGTTTTTTTTACTCCTTTATGAATTATTTCGTTCATTATTTTTTTCTTATTTTTAAGTTCACTATGCATTATTGATTTATAATATAATTTTATTGGGGGTGTTTTGATTTCCTGTTCTTGGTTCAGGATTGTACCACTGGCTAAGAATAGTCTTATAGTAGTTTTATATTACTGCAAGAATGGAACCATAATATGCTTTCAGACCATCACAAGTATCTAGATAAATATCCAGATGTTTAACCTGAGTTGCAGGCTGGCCATTAGAACTACTACTCCTGAGAACGGTCTGTTATTCTGATAAAATTAAACTTAAATAATTATAGCCAAATAACAGGAGTTGTTTTAGGCCACAAGAACAGAGAGGAAACATATCTGAGAAGGAATAACAACTACAGGTTTAACAGGTGTGTTACAGTGTTGTCTTTTAATTATAATATTATAAAGTTTACATAATGGGTTGAGGGATATATTTCATGAGGATGGTAGATGTGACATTATATCAAACCGAGATAATAAGCCTACTGTCTCCCTCTCTGTTAGGGAAAATGATGTTAGCAAAAGAACATAATTCAAATCAACACTTCATATGGTTAGAAAAAGGAAAGGGATTCGTAAACGACTATGGAGTTGTACCGAGGCTTCGGGCTGCTGGATTGTGGGTCTCAACGGCAATTGGGACAAATTACTGATATAAAACTTATTATTAAACCTCCATCAAAACCTGGGATTCGGTCATTGTAAGAAATCTATGAGCCCGAGGAAGAGGGTGCACTCACATCAGGATAGGGTGAGAGTGTGCCCGATGAACAGGATGCACTCACATCAGGGTTGGGTGCGTGTCTTCACGACGAACAGGGTGCACTCACTTCAGAATAGTGTGTGTGTACCTGATGAACAGTGTGGACTCACTTCAGGATAGGGTGAGTGTGTACCCGAGGAACAGTGAACACTCACACATAGATAAGGGGAGTGTGTACCAGAGGAACAGGGTGCACTCACTTCAGAATAGGGTGTGTGTCGCCCAGGCAGCAGGGTGCACTCACTTCAGGATTTAGTGAGTGAGTACCCGAGGAACAGGTTGCACTCACATCAATATATGGTGAGTTTATACCCGGTGAACAGGGTGAGTTTATCCTGAGGAAATAGGTGCATACATTTCAGGATTAGGTGAGTGTATACCCGAGGAACCGGGTGCACTCACTTCAGAATAGGGTGAGTGAGTACCCGATGAACAGTGTTCACTCACATCAGGATAGGGTGAGTGTCTCTCAGGGAACAGGGTGCACTGACTTAAGGATTGGGTGAGTGAGTACCCGAGGAACAGGGTGCACACAAATCAGGGTAGGGTGAAGTAGTGTAAATGGGGACTAGAACCGGGCGCGCCATCTGGCCAAGGAGACCCCCGGGGACTAGAACCGGGCGCGCCATCTGGCCAGGTGAACCCCCGGGGACTAGAGCACCGCGCAGGGATTTTCCCGGAAGTTGGGGCGTGTCGGACGTGTGTAAGCATCTGGTGTTTGGGTATGTGGTCAGGGAAGATTGTGGTCATGTTGTTTGGGGAGTATGTAGGGCTATGTGGTATGTGCTAAAGTAAGAGGTATGTGGTTATGTTGTTAAGAGTAAATGAATATGTATGTTTGTTTTCCGTAGACTTAATCCTGTGTGTAGATAATAGTTTATGATTAAAGACTATGTATTGCTATGCGTCTAGAGTATGAGTGCTCTAGATGACCCAACATATGTTGTTGGGGTAGGGGAGGGGATAGGGAGACTGAGGGAGAGTGAGGGGACCTCCCCCCTATGGCGTGAGCGTTTAGAGCCATTTTGTGGTTTTGTCAGCTTCCGTTTAGGTAGCACTTGAGAGAGTTGAAGTGCCAGGAGGGTAGGAGAGAAAGAAAGAGGTAGACAGACCGACAGACAGACAGACAGACAGACAGACAGACAGACAGACAGACAGACAGACAGACAGACAGACAGACAGACAGACAGACAGACAGACAGACAGACAGAGAGGAGAGGCTCTTAAGATGTGAATGTGATGCGGGAGCAGTAGGCAGAGAAGGTCTGTTTTATGTCTATGTCTTCAGAAGGGTGTGTGTACTGGACACCTTTCACTAGCTAACTGTATTTCCATGTAGCTGGTGTGGGCATATCTTCCGGGCAGCAGGAAGTGAACCATTAACCTTAAGCGCTTTTCGATGCTCACCCCAGCAGGGCATCACCTGTCAACCATCAATCATTCACTTCGCATTTGACTGGAATCGTTTCTCTTTTCTAGCATAGGTGGAGTCATATCTCCCCTCAGCAGAGATTATATGCAATAAACGGGGAAAAGTAAACACATTATATAAATTTATTTCTTTTATTAAACACTTAAGCGATTTACAACGATAATAATAATAATAATAATAAGGCTTCTTGATGGTTTAGCAGACAGATGGGGAAAGGCATTCATTCAGTCCATCGAAGCTTCTGGTCATCCTAGCCAATCATCCAATCTGTAGACAGGTAGATTGGGAGTCATTCATCCTCTCCATCGATCCTTCCCAGCACGAGGGCAGGAAGTGCTAACTGAAGACTATTTCCAAGTAGTGGTGTGATCATATCTTCCTCTCCCCTACCTTCTAGAGGGGACACCCCTCCCCCCTCCCCTCCCCTACCTTCTAGAAGGGACACCCCTCCCCCCTCCCCTCCATTACCTTCTAGAGTGGGTCACCCCTCTCCCTCCCCTCCCTTACCTTTCTAGAGTGACTCACCCCTCTCCCCCCTCTCCCCTACCTTCTAGAGTAGTGACCAGGTCCGCATACCGTCACATCGACCTGAGAAGTGTCACCACATACACATCACTTAGTAACTCAAAGTCAGTAGGTTAGCGTTTACTGAAAGAGGGAAACATTTTTTTTTTTGGCGGAGGCGAGCCTTCCGACCCGGCTTGCCTCTGTAAAGGATGACACATGACTGAGGCTAAATGAGGTGAGACCGCGCACCTTAGCCATCCGCTCCCTCCCCTCACACTTTCTCGCTATAAAGAATAATAAATAAATAATTAGTTAGGAGAAGTAAACCATCCCAATGTGTAGATAATAGTTATGATTAAAAAAATGAGACTATGTATTGCTATGTAGAGGCTGTGTGTAGGTGAGAGGGGTCTCAACATATGTTGATGGGGGGTAGGGGAGGGGGCGAGGGGAGCTTCCCATAGGCGTGAGAGGGTTGGAGGGTCATTTGCGGTTTCTGACAGAGAGGAGAGGCACTTAAGATGCACTGGGGAGTGACGGTAATGGGATGCACCATCCATCAATCCATCCATCACCCATCCATCCACACACCCATCATCATCCATCCATCCACCCACCCATCCCATCCCCATCCCTCATCCACTCTCTCTCTCTCTCTCCTCCTCTCTCTCTCTCTCTCTCTCTCTCTCTCTCTCTCTCTCTCTCTCTCTCTCTCTCTCTCTCTCTCTCTCTCTCTCTCTCTCTCTCTCTCTCGCTCTCGCTCTATTCAGATCATTAAATAGGGGAAAAGTAACATCATTTCCTTTCTCCTGATGCCGCTGTTCACATATTTTTTTTTTTTTCCTTTAACTTAGACGGACAGCCCACCAGAGGATGGAAGACTAATGTCAATTTTCAGCCCCATCACTCTTACCCTTTATAATCTTGTAACGTAACGTGAGCAACATGCTATGCTAACATCGTTCTTTGCCCAAATATCATTTTAAGAGTAACGAGCAACTTTCTGTCCGATGTCTGAATAACAATATTGAAAATGTGATCCGTGTTTTGCCCTTACATCCAAACAATAAAAATATTAGCACAAGCTTGTTTAGTGGAAAGACATAGTCTCACTACTATTATTAAATTGACTTGTTCATTATCCAGAGTTCAAGGTTGTCTCTAAGACCTACATTATCCAAATGTGAAACAGCAATCGATGAGAATAGACCGGATGAGACGATAGTGAAATAGTTAGCTCTAGGTTATGACTATCATTACGTAACGGGGAAAACTTCTTTCTGTCTGATGATCAAATAGCATTTTTGAAAAATGACATCAGCTTGGTCTTATGTCATTAGGACTGTATTGCACTGTGCGCAACAGTAGACTCGTAATATCATAGCAAGACAATGTCTCAGAATGTTCAACGCTCTCATACTGAAGGAGTGAGTGAGGCACTTAGTAACGTAATGTGGAAATCATCTTTCTGTCCGATGTCCGAATATCATTATTGAAATGTGAGCCACGTTTAGCCAAACACATCACAATATCTCCATTACATCTCTTTCCATATAAATATTACTGTCTACAGTTTTAGCCCCTGTAAAAGCTGTAACGTAAAGTAACGCTGAAAACATCAACTTCTGCAATCCAGAATATCATTCTCTCTCTCTCTCGCTCTTCAAGATCATTAAATAGGGGAAAAGTAACATCATTTCCTTTCTCCTGATGC
>WNGS01167056.1:28782-38806 GCA_020271785.1 Procambarus virginalis | reverse complement strand
TAGTGGCATGGTTAGGTGCCTGGTGTAGTAGCGTGTATCGTGGAGTGGTTAGTGGCATGATGTAGTGGTGTTTGTAGTAGCCTGGTATATTGGCGTGGTGTAATGGTGTGGTGTAGTAGACTAGTGTAGTGGTGTGGTGTCATGGCGTGGTGTAGTTGTGTGGTGTAGAGGTGTGGTGTAGTAGCCTGGTGTAGTGGCGTGGTGTATTAGCCTGGTGTAGTAGTCTGGTGTGTGTGGTGTAGTAGTCTGGTGTAGTAGCGTGGTGTTGTAGCCTGGTGTAGTGGCGTGGGGTAGAGCTGTGGTGTAGTGTTGTGGTGTAGTAGCCTGGTGTAGTAGCATTGTGTAGTGGCATAGTGTAGTGTTGTGGTGTAGTATCCTGGTGTAGTGGAGTGGTGTCTTGGCATTGTGTAGTGGCATGGTGTTGTGGTGAGGTGTAGTAGCCTGGTGTAGTGGCGTGGTGTAGTGGCATGTAGTAGCCTAGAATAGTGGTGAGCTGTACTACCATAGTGTAGTATCCCGGTGTAGTGGCGTGTTGTAATGGCATGGTGTAAGTGTAGTGGCGTTGTGAAGTGGCATGGTAAGGTGGCGTGGTATAGTGGCGTGGTGTAGTGTATTGGAATGGTGTAGTAGCCTGGTGTAGTACAGTAATGTAGTAGCTTTGTGCAGTGGCGTGTAGTGGCGAGGTGTAGTAGCCTGGTGTAGTAGTCTGGTGTAGTGGTGTGGTGTAGTAGCATGGTGTAGTAGATTGGTGTAGTAGCCTGGTGTAGTGGCGTGATGTAGGGGCATGTAGTTGCCTGGAAGAGTAGCGTGCTGTAGTACCATGTTGTAGTAGCTAGTCTAGTGTCGTGTTGTAGTAGCCTGGTGTAGTAGCCTGGTAGGTTGTTGTGGTGTAGTAGCCTGGTGTAGGGGCATGGTTAGTAGCCTGGTGTAGGGGCATGGTTAGTAGCCTGGTGTAGTAGCCTGGTGGGTTGGCGTAGTGTAGTAGCCTGGTGTGATGGCATGGTTAGTAGCCTGGTGTAGTAGCCTGGTGTAGTGGCATGGTGTAGTAGCCTGGTGTAGTGGTGTGGTGCAGTAGCCTGGTGTGGGCGATGTGTAGAGGTGTGGTGTAGTAGCCTGGTGTAGTGGCTTGGTGCCGTGACATGCTGTAGTGGTGTGGTGAGGTGGGGTGTGGTGTAGTAGCCTGGTGAAGTGGCGTGGTGTAGTAGCCTGGTGTAGTAGTCTGGTGTAGTTGTGTGGTGTAGTTGCCTGGTGTATTGGAGTGGTGTAGTGGCCTGGTGTAGAGGTGTGGTGTAGTAGCCTAGTGTTGTGGCATTGTGTAGTGGCATGGTGTAGTGGCGTGGTGTAGTAGTTTGGTGTAGTGGTGTGGTGTCGTGGCGTGGTATAGTGCCATGGTGTAGTGGTGTGGTGTAGTACCCTGGCGCAGTGGCGTGGTGTAGTAGCCTGGTGTAGTCGTCTGGTGTAGTGGTGTAGTGTAGTAGCCTGGTGTAGTAACGTGGTGTAGTAGCCTGGCATAGTGGCGTGGTGTAGTTGCATGTTATAGCCTGGAATAGTGGTGTGCTGTAGTACCACTGTGTAGTAGCCTGGTGTAGTCGCGAGGTGCATTGGCATGGTATAGTGTAGTAGCGTTGTGAGGTGGCATGGTGCAGTGGCGTGGTATAGTGGCATGGTATAGTGTAGTGGCATGGTGTAGTAGCTTGGTGTAGTTGCCTAGTGTCGTGGCGTGGTGTAATGGCTTGGTGTAGTGGTGTGGTGTAGTAGCCTGGTGTAGTAGCATGGTGTAGTGATGTGGTGTAGTAGTCTGGTGTAGAAGCGTGGTGTAGTAGCCTGGTGTAGTTGCATGGTGTAGTAACCTGGGTAGTTTCATGGTGTTGTGGCCTGGTCTAGTGGTGTCGTGTACTAACCTGGTGTAGTGACATGGTGTATTGTGGCGTAGTGTAGTAGCCTGGTGTGATGGCATGGTTAGTAGCCTGGTGTAGTAGCCTGGTGTAGTGGCATGGTGTAGTAGCCTGGTGTAGTGTGTGGTGCAGTAGCCTGGTGTAGTGGCGATGTGTAGAGGTGTGGTGTAGTGGCGTGGTGTAGTAGCCTGGTGCAGTGGCGTAGTGTCATGGCATATTGTGGTGGTGTGGTGTAGTGGTATAGAGGTGTGGTGTAGTAGCCTGGTGTAGTGGCGTGGTGTAGTAGCCAGGTGAAGTGGTGTTATGTAGTGGTGTGGTGTAGTAGCGCCGTATAGTAACCTGGTGTAGTGGCATGTAATAGCCTGGTGTAGTGGCCTTGTGAAGTAGCCTGGGGTAGTGGCGTGGTTTAGTAGCCTGATGTAGTGGCGTGGTGTAGTAGCCTGGTGTAGTAGTCTGGTGTAGTAGTGTGGTGTAGTAGCCTGGTGTAGTAGAGTGGTGTAGTAGCCTGGTGTAGTAGAGTGGTGTAGTAGCCTGGTGTAGTAGAGTGGTGTAGTAGCCTGGTGTAGTGGCGTGGTGTAGGGGCATGGAGTAGTGTAGTGGCGTGGTGAAGTGGCATGGTGCAGTGGCGTGGTATTGTGGCGTGGTGTAGTGTAGTGGCGTGGTATAGTAGCCTGGTGTTGTGGCGTGGTGTAGAAGCCTGGTGAGGTGGCATGGTTAGTAGCCTGGTGTAGTAGCCTGGTGTAGTGGCATGGTGTAGTAGCCTGGTATAGTGGCGTGGTGTCGTGGCGTGGTGTAGTGGCATGGTGTAGTAGCCTGGTGTAGTAGCATGGTGTCGTGGCGTGGTGTAATGGTATGGTGTAGTGGTTTGGTGTAATAGCCTGGTGTAGTGAAACTGTACAGTCGTCCCTGACGTCACTGTCCAGGCTTCATTCTTGCTAAGCACCTGTCACTGGAGCACTTGTTGCTCGTTTCCCGTCAATTCCTTGTTCTGTCCGCCTCACAGAGTTCAGGAAGACCTCAAAGGATGCTCGCAGACCACTGGTGATGAGTATATTCCCGGAGAGGAGCGAATACTGTCAGACTGACAGGACCCCCCTATCACACGTCCGCCCTTGACGACGTGTCGTATCTAACTCCTGGTGCCACGGGGCGCACGGCCCAGACCTACCTCCACTCGTGACGTACACTTGCCAGGGGCGTTTTTCATTGGCTCCCTGTACCCCGTCACCGTTCTTGGCCAATCTGGTGCCACTGATGTCATAACATTTTGGCGCAAAAACGCAGGAGCCGGCGCCATCTTGGCGTCCAAAAGGGCCTAAGCCACTGGCCAAAACACTCTTCTTTAGTTAATTTCTCTCCTATGCGAGAACACCTCATGCTCCCACATATGTCAAATTGTTCTCTGGAAGGCAAAGAACGTTTGGGTAAAGTAGATATGACTCTTATAGCTGGCGTGGGAGAAATATAAGGGGGGGGGGAACACCGTTACATACCCCTCCCCTTAAAAAGAGTCATATCGGTTAGTGTACTCGGGAAAGGGCATCCGCTACCACGTTGTCCTTCCCTCTGATGTGCTTAATTTCTAACCAGTATTCTTGTAGTAGTAATGCCCACCTTGTCAGCCTCTGGTTGAAGTTTCTCATCTTGTACAAGAAAGTCAGAGGGTTGTGATCTGTAAAAACGAGAACATGCCTCGCCCCTCCTCCCACGTACACGTCAAAGTGCTTTAGGATCATTACTAAAGCCAAAGCCTCCTTTTCGATGGTACTATAGACACGCTGGTACTTCACGAATTTCTTGGAGTAAAATGCGACAGGCCTATTTACCTTGCTCCTTTCCTGGGCCAACATGGCTCCTATCCCTACATCACTGGCATCTACATACAGAATGAACCTGGCTGTAAAATCTTGGGATATCAACACTGGGGCCTCTGTCAACAGGTTCTTCGTCTTCTCGAAAGATTCCTGGCAGGCCTCTCCCCACTTCCATCGTGTATTCTTAGAGAGTAATTCCGTCAGAGGATGCGCTATCGTGGAAAAGTTCTTACAGAAACCACGATAGTATCCAATCATCCCAAGATACCTGAGCAATTCCTTCCGTGTCCTTGGTATTGGGTTCTCTCTAATAGCTGATACCTTGTGGTCCAGAGGGGAAACTTCTCCTTGACCGATGACGAAGCCTAGGTATTCTAGATGGGCCTTCCCAAACTCACTCTTGGCTAGGTTCACGGTCAGGTTAGCATCTTCCAGCCTCCTGAACAGCTCCCTGAGTCGCTCTAGGTGTGCCTCCCAATCGTCAGAGTACACTACTATATCGTCAATGTATACAGTGCAGCCTTCGGCTCCTCTCAGCAACTCGTTCATCATATGTTGAAAACACTCCCGCTGTTGTTCATCCCGAAGGGCAACACTTTATACTGATACAGTCCATCTGGTGTCACAAAAGCTGATATCTTTCTAGCCTCGAGAGTTATCGAGATTTGGCAATACCCCTTGAGAACGTCGACCTTGGACACATATCTGGCCCTACCCATCTGATCGATGCAATCACTTACCCTGGGCATGGGGTGGGAATCTGCCACAGTGATGGAGTTCACCTTCCTGTAGTCCGAGCAAAAGCGGTATGTACCGTCGCTTTTATTAACCAGCAAACACGGGGAACTCCACTCGCTGTTGCTAGGCTCGGCGAGGTCATTCTCAAGGAGGTACTCTACCTCCTTCCTCATCAATTCTCGCTTCTCTGGGCTAACTCCCCTATAAGCACTCTGTTTAATGGGCCTGGCGTCCCTCACCTCTACCTCGTGAGTCACACTCGTGTGGCGTCGGGGCACGTCGGTAAAAAGAGATGCATTCTCTTTCAACAGGTCTGTCAGATCCGCTCTCTTTCTTCCTTCCAGGTGTTGAAGCTTGACTCCGATATTCTCCAAACTCTCCGCATTGGAGAGATGGGTGCCGTCCGCCTGGACTATTTTCCTTCCTCTGCTAGAATCTCTTGATTCACCTGCACGCATATGACCACTTTCTGCTGTAGTTCTCGTGGCATTGTTCCATCTTGCACGGCGGCTCCTCCTTCTTCAGGGAAAAAAGGCTTCAGACGGTCAATATGACACACCTGTGTCTTGAGGGGTCTGTCCGGCTCCCTGTACCACGTCACCGTTCTTGGCCAATCTGGTGCCACTGACGTCATAACATTTTGGCGCGAGACCGTAGGAGACGGCGCCATCTTGGCCTCCAAAAGGGCTAGCCACTGGCCAAAACACTCTTCTTTAGTTAATTTCTCTCCTATACGAGAACACCTCATGCTCCCCATATGTAATAGTAAAGTATATGACTCTTACAGCTGGCATGGGAGAAATATAGGGGGAAACACCGTCCCTAACACCGTACATATATAATATTATATATATCAAACAAGCCTGAATGGTCCCCAGGCTAAATACAACTGACAATATATAATATATCTTATATATATATATATATAATATATATATATAATATATATGCAAACAAGCCTGAATGGTCCCCAGGACTAGATACAACTGAAACTCACACCCCAGTGACTCGAACCCATACTCGGAGCAACGCAACTGGTATGTACAGGGACGCCTTAATCCGCTTGACCATCACGACCGGACATAAGGAAGTGATAGCCGGAGCTATATGACCACTCCCCGCCGCACTCGGATGGTAATCTTGGGCATAGCATTTTATCAAATCACCTCATTTTTTGGGGCAACACGTGAGGAACACAAATGCAAACAAGCCTGAATGGTCCCCAGGACTAGATACAACTGAAAACTCACACCCCAGAAGTGACTCGAACCATACTCCCAGGAGCAACGCAACTGGTATGTACAGGGACGCCTTAATCCGCTTGACCATCACGACCGGACATAAGGAAGTGATAGCCGAGCTATATGAACCACTTCCCCGCCGGCACTCGGATGGTAATCTTGGGCATAGCATTTTATCAAATCACCTCATTTTTTGGGGCAACACGTGAGGAACACAAATGCAAACAAGCCTGAATGGTCCCCAGGACTAGATACAACTGAAAACTCACACCCCAGAAGTGACTCGAACCCATACTCCCAGGAGCAACGCAACTGGTATGTACAGGGACGCCTTAAACCACTTGACCATCACGACCGGACATAAGGAAGTGATAGCCGAGCTATATGAACCACTTCCCCGCCGGCACTCGGATGGTAATCTTGGGCATAGCATTTTATCAAATCACCTCATTTTTTGGGGCAACACGTGAGGAACACAAATGCAAACAAGCCTGAATGGTCCCCAGGACTAGATACAACTGAAAACTCACACCCCAGAAGTGACTCGAACCCATACTCCCAGGAGCAACGCAACTGGTATGTACAGGGACGCCTTAAACCACTTGACCATCACGACCGGACATAAGGAAGTGATAGCCGAGCTATATGAACCACTTCCCCGCCGGCACTCGGATGGTAATCTTGGGCATAGCATTTTATCAAATCACCTCATTTTTTGGGGCAACACGTGAGGAACACAAATGCAAACAAGCCTGAATGGTCCCCAGGACTAGATACAACTGAAAACTCACACCCCAGAAGTGACTCGAACCCATACTCCCAGGAGCAACGCAACTGGTATGTACAGGGACGCCTTAAACCACTTGACCATCACGACCGGACATAAGGAAGTGATAGCCGAGCTATATGAACCACTTCCCCGCCGGCACTCGGATGGTAATCTTGGGCATAGCATTTTATCAAATCACCTCATTTTTTGGGGCAACACGTGAGGAACACAAATGCAAACAAGCCTGAATGGTCCCCAGGACTAGATACAACTGAAAACTCACACCCCAGAAGTGACTCGAACCCATACTCCCAGGAGCAACGCAACTGGTATGTACAGGGACGCCTTAAACCACTTGACCATCACGACCGGACATAAGGAAGTGATAGCCGAGCTATATGAACCACTTCCCCGCCGGCACTCGGATGGTAATCTTGGGCATAGCATTTTATCAAATCACCTCATTTTTTGGGGCAACACGTGAGGAACACAAATGCAAACAAGCCTGAATGGTCCCCAGGACTAGATACAACTGAAAACTCACACCCCAGAAGTGACTCGAACCCATACTCCCAGGAGCAACGCAACTGGTATGTACAGGGACGCCTTAAACCACTTGACCATCACGACCGGACATAAGGAAGTGATAGCCGAGCTATATGAACCACTTCCCCGCCGGCACTCGGATGGTAATCTTGGGCATAGCATTTTATCAAATCACCTCATTTTTTGGGGCAACACGTGAGGAACACAAATGCAAACAAGCCTGAATGGTCCCCAGGACTAGATACAACTGAAAACTCACACCCCAGAAGTGACTCGAACCCATACTCCCAGGAGCAACGCAACTGGTATGTACAGGGACGCCTTAAACCACTTGACCATCACGACCGGACATAAGGAAGTGATAGCCGAGCTATATGAACCACTTCCCCGCCGGCACTCGGATGGTAATCTTGGGCATAGCATTTTATCAAATCACCTCATTTTTTGGGGCAACACGTGAGGAACACAAATGCAAACAAGCCTGAATGGTCCCCAGGACTAGATACAACTGAAAACTCACACCCCAGAAGTGACTCGAACCCATACTCCCAGGAGCAACGCAACTGGTATGTACAGGGACGCCTTAAACCACTTGACCATCACGACCGGACATAAGGAAGTGATAGCCGAGCTATATGAACCACTTCCCCGCCGGCACTCGGATGGTAATCTTGGGCATAGCATTTTATCAAATCACCTCATTTTTTGGGGCAACACGTGAGGAACACAAATGCAAACAAGCCTGAATGGTCCCCAGGACTAGATACAACTGAAAACTCACACCCCAGAAGTGACTCGAACCCATACTCCCAGGAGCAACGCAACTGGTATGTACAGGGACGCCTTAAACCACTTGACCATCACGACCGGACATAAGGAAGTGATAGCCGAGCTATATGAACCACTTCCCCGCCGGCACTCGGATGGTAATCTTGGGCATAGCATTTTATCAAATCACCTCATTTTTTGGGCAACACGTGAGGAACACAAATGCAAACAAGCCTGAATGGTCCCCAGGACTAGATACAACTGAAAACTCACACCCCAGAAGTGACTCGAACCCATACTCCCAGGAGCAACGCAACTGGTATGTACAGGGACGCCTTAAACCACTTGACCATCACGACCGGACATAAGGAAGTGATAGCCGAGCTATATGAACCACTTCCCCGCCGGCACTCGGATGGTAATCTTGGGCATAGCATTTTATCAAATCACCTCATTTTTTGGGGCAACACGTGAGGAACACAAATGCAAACAAGCCTGAATGGTCCCCAGGACTAGATACAACTGAAAACTCACACCCCAGAAGTGACTCGAACCCATACTCCCAGGAGCAACGCAACTGGTATGTACAGGGACGCCTTAAACCACTTGACCATCACGACCGGACATAAGGAAGTGATAGCCGAGCTATATGAACCACTTCCCCGCCGGCACTCGGATGGTAATCTTGGGCATAGCATTTTATCAAATCACCTCATTTTTTGGGGCAACACGTGAGGAACACAAATGCAAACAAGCCTGAATGGTCCCCAGGACTAGATACAACTGAAAACTCACACCCCAGAAGTGACTCGAACCCATACTCCCAGGAGCAACGCAACTGGTATGTACAGGGACGCCTTAAACCACTTGACCATCACGACCGGACATAAGGAAGTGATAGCCGAGCTATATGAACCACTTCCCCGCCGGCACTCGGATGGTAATCTTGGGCATAGCATTTTATCAAATCACCTCATTTTTTGGGGCAACACGTGAGGAACACAAATGCAAACAAGCCTGAATGGTCCCCAGGACTAGATACAACTGAAAACTCACACCCCAGAAGTGACTCGAACCCATACTCCCAGGAGCAACGCAACTGGTATGTACAGGGACGCCTTAAACCACTTGACCATCACGACCGGACATAAGGAAGTGATAGCCGAGCTATATGAACCACTTCCCCGCCGGCACTCGGATGGTAATCTTGGGCATAGCATTTTATCAAATCACCTCATTTTTTGGGGCAACACGTGAGGAACACAAATGCAAACAAGCCTGAATGGTCCCCAGGACTAGATACAACTGAAAACTCACACCCCAGAAGTGACTCGAACCCATACTCCCAGGAGCAACGCAACTGGTATGTACAGGGACGCCTTAAACCACTTGACCATCACGACCGGACATAAGGAAGTGATAGCCGAGGCTATATGAACCACTTCCCCGCCGGCACTCGGATGGTAATCTTGGGCATAGCATTTTATCAAATCACCTCATTTTTTGGGGCAACACGTGAGGAACACAAATGCAAACAAGCCTGAATGGTCCCCAGGACTAGATACAACTGAAAACTCACACCCCAGAAGTGACTCGAACCCATACTCCCAGGAGCAACGCAACTGGTATGTACAGGGACGCCTTAAACCACTTGACCATCACGACCGGACATAAGGAAGTGATAGCCGAGCTATATGAACCACTTCCCCGCCGGCACTCGGATGGTTCTTGGGCATAGCATTTTATCAAATCACCTCATTTTTTGGGGCAACACGTGAGGAACACAAATGCAAACAAGCCTGAATGGTCCCCAGGACTATATACAACTGAAAACTCACACCCCAGAAGTGACTCGAACCCATACTCCCAGGAGCAACGCAACTGGTATGTACAGGACGCCTTAAACCACTTGACCATCACGACCGGACATAAAGGAAGTGATAGCCGAGCTATATGAACCACTTCCCGCCGGCACTCGGATGGTAATCTTGGGCATAGCATTTTATCAAATCACCTCATTTTTTGGGCAACACGTGAGGAACACAAATGCAAACAAGCCTGAATGGTCCCCAGGACTAGATGCAACTGAAAACTCACACCCCAGAAGTGACTCGAACCCATACTCCAGGAGCAACGCAACTGGTATGTACAGGGACGCCTTAAACCACTTGACCATCACGACCGGACAAAAGGAAGTGATAGCCGAGCTATATGAACCACTTCCCCTGCCGGCACTCGGATGGTAATCTTGGG
>WNGS01167056.1:17652-28757 GCA_020271785.1 Procambarus virginalis | reverse complement strand
CTTAATCTAAAATATTTATATTTATTATAAACAACAGAGGTCCCAGTCCAGAGGTTTGAGGCACTATGCTTACAACTATTTTTCCACTCTTAATAACCCCCCAAGCCCACTCATATACATGTCGAACCCAACGTTGAACAATCAATGGACTCCACCACGTTTGGCGGTAATTTGCTCCACAAATCAACAACCCTGTTACCGACCAGTATTTTCCAGGTCTTTCCTAAATCTAAACTTATGCAAATTATACCCATTATTTTCGTCTGTCGTGCTGATACTTTTAATATCCCATTTGTTATGTCCATTCATCAACTTGTAAACCTCTATCATGTCACACCTAACTCTTCACCTTTTCAGCGAATGCAATTGGGGAATAACTTTGTTAATTAACTATGCTGGATACGTCAAGTGAATTTATATCAATTCTATAGTAGCGACAAAACTGAACTGCATAATCAAAATGGGCCTAACCAGAGCACAAATTGATTGATTGATAAGAATTAAGCCACCAAAGACACGGCATGGGAATGAATAGCTTTAAAGAGCAAGATATAGCTGAAGAACAAAACCAGGTGTCTTGTTATTAAACCTTCGATTAATAAATCTTAGAGTCCTATTTGCCTTATTACGAACATTCATGCATTGATCTTTTGGTTTTAAATTCTTACTAATCATAACTCAAAGATCCCTTTAGAAATATCCGACTTCGCAATCACAACACCATCTATCTCGTATCTTGTAACTCTATCATATCATTACCTAACCTCAAAACTTTACATTTATCAGCAATTAAACTGCATCTGTCAACCTTTTGCCCATTTCAAAACTCTATTTAGATCAACTTGAAGAGATAGTGAGTCTTCTTCTGTGTTATTTCCCTACCGATTTTTGTATCATCGGCAAATTTGCAAATGTTGTTACTCAAACCTAAATCTAAATCATTTATATATACAGTATTATAAACAACAGAGGTCCCAGGACAGAACCTTGAGGTACTCATCCTACAACATTTTCCAACTCTGACTTAACCCCATTTATACTAACCCTGTTGAGCGTTGACCATATTTATACATCAACTCTGTTGATGTGAGCACTTAATTGGCGGTCAGTGGTGGCGCTTCTTAAAAAGCAATATATACTCTCGATCGTGATTTAGTTTAGTTTGCGGTGTAAAGAAAAAAGAGCATATCAATGTTATATCACAGAAAACGAATTTATCACAAACTCATGTATTTGTCTTATCATATAGAAATGCATTCATATTTTTGTTGGAATCTGTGGAATCTGTATGTAGAATGGAAATTAATTATAGTTGAACCTGCAGAGAGGAGTTTAAGAATCTGTGGTGAGAGTGATGGACACAGCCTTCACAATTATACTTCAGAGAATGTAAACATCTAAGAGTCACTAGAAATATGTGTAGAATAATGAACCCTACAATTGAATTGAAATTGAAATAAGTTTATTGATGTAAAATACACACAAAGGGATGAGGTAGCTCAAGCTATTCTCACCTCGTTCAGTACATATACACACATCACAAACCATGAACATATTACCAAACATTCTGAGAGATAACATATACATTTCCTCCTTCACAAGTAGTATGGTAGAACCCTACAATGTTTGAGTTGGTGAAAACACCATTTGTCATATAGATACTTGCTGTTCTTAAAGATTCACGCATTTTGCACCAGCAAGAAAACATATGAGATTTTAAGGGTTGACGAATGTTAATCTTCTTGTTTGATAAACTGTGCACTTGAGACATAGTTAATAAGAACACGCCAATAAAGACAACAAAACGTTTCCTGATTCTTTCACAACACTTTCCAGCAACTTTTATAATTTATATAAATTATTTTAGGGAATATACATAAATTATATATTTAAACATGATATTAGTGTTTAGTGAAATGCATAAGGAGTCAAATTGTGTTAAAAAAAAACGATTTTTTGAAAATTTGGAAAACTACTTTTTTCTGATCATATATTATAAGTAAATGGATTGTGAAGGTTTCACTCAGCAAATAAATATCATTCACAATTTATTAATGAATTTTACAAAAAACACCATAAATTTTATATTTAAACATGTAAAAACTATTTGTAATACATTAGGAACAAAATAGTTGTAGAAAAACAATTTATAAAACCTTTGTGTTTGGATTTTTTGATTAAAAGTTTCTCAAAGGCTCTCCTGCACCATTCTCGATGCAAATCATTCCACGCCTATGGGAAGAGATAGACGAACGTTTTCTAGATGATTTGTGTTTGCTGGGATAGTAGCATGGTGTATTAGCCTGGTGTAGTGGCATAGTGTAGTGGCGTGGTGTAGTAGCCTTGTGTAGTGGCGTGGTGTCGTGGAGTTGTGTAGTGGTTTGTTGTAGTAGCCTAGTGTAGTGGCGAAGTGTATTAGCCAGGTGTAGTAGTCTTGTGTAGTGTGTCGTGTAGTAGCCTGGTGTAGTAGCCTGGTGTAGTGGCAGGTGTTGTGGCATGTAGTGGCCTGGAATAGTGGCGAGCTGTAGTACCATGGTGTAGTATCCTGGTGTATTGTGAAGTGGCATGGTGCGATGGCAAGGTATAGTGGCATGGTGTAGTGTAGTGGCATGGTGTAGTAGCCTGGTGTAGTAAAGTGGTGTAGTAGCAAGGTGCAGTGGCATGTAGTGGCGAGGTGTAGTAGCCTGGTGTAGTAGTCTGGTGTAGTGGTGTGGTGTAGTAGCCTGGTGTAGTAGATTGGTGTAGTAGCATGGTGTAGTGGAGTGGTGTAGGGGCATGTAGTAGACTGGAAGAGTAGCGTGCTGTAGTACCATGTTGTAGCAGCCTCGTGTAGTGGCGTGGTGTAGTAGCATGGTGTAGTGTAGTGGCGTGGTGTAGTAGCCTGGTGTAGTAGCCTGGTGGGTTGGCACGGTGTAGTAGCATGGTGTAGTGTAGTGGTTAGTAGCCTGGTGTAGTAGCCTGGTGGGTTGGCGTGGTGTAGTAGCCTGGTGTAGTGTCGTGGTGTAGTAGCATGGTGTAGTGGTGTGGTGCAGTAGCCTGGTGTAGTGGCGTGGTGTAGAGGCGTGGTGTAGAAGCCTGGTGTAGTGGCTTGGTGTTGTGGCATGGTGTAGTGGTACGGTGAAGTGGTGTGGTGTTGTAGCCTGGTGAAGTGGCGTGGTGTAGTAGCCTTTTGTAGTAGCCTAGTGTAGTGGCATGGTGTAGTGGCATGGTGTAGTGGCGTGGTGTAGTGGCCTAGTGTAGTGGCGTGGTGTTGTGGTGTGGTATAGTGCCATGGTGTAGTGGTGTGGTGTAGTAATCTGGTGTACTGGGTGGTGTAGTAGCCTGGTGTAGTAGTCTTGTGTAGTGGTGTAGTGTAGTAGCTTGGTGTAGTAATGTGGTGTAGTAGCCTGGTGTAGTGGCGTGGTGTAGTTGCATGTTGTAGCCTGGAATAGTGGCGTGCTGTAGTACCATTGTGTAGTAGCCCGATGTAGTCGCGAGGTATATTGGCATGTTGTAGTTTAGTTGCGTTGTGAAGTGACATGGTGCAGAACCGTGGTATAGTGGCGTGGTGTAGTGTAGTGGCACGGTATTAGTAGCTTTGTGTTAGTTGCCTGGTGTTGTGGCATGGAGTAGTTGCCTGGTGTAGTGGCGTGGTTAGTAGCCTGGTGTAGGTGCCTGGTTTAGTAGCGTGTGTCGTGGCGTGGTGTAGTGGTGTGGTGTAGTAACCTGGTGTAATGGAGTGGTGTAGTAGCCTGGTGCAGTAGTCTGGTGTAGTAGTGTGGTGTAGTAGCCTGGTGTAGTAACGTGGTGTAGTAGCCTGATTATGTAGCGTGATGTAGTGCCCTGGTGTAGTTGTGTGGAGTAGTAGCCTGGTGTAGTGGCATGTTGTAGTGGCGTGGTGTAGTGGTGTGGTGTAGTAGCCTGGTGTAGTGACGTGGTGTCGTAGCGTGGTGTAGTGGTGTGGTGTAGTAGCCTGGTGTAGTGGCGTGGTGTTGTAGCATGGTGTAGTAGCCAGGTGAAGTGGTGTGGTGAAATGGTGTGGTGTAGTAGCCTGGTGTAGTGGCATTGTGAAGTAGCTTGGGGTAGTGGCTTGGTGTAGTAGCCTGGTGTAGTGGCGTGGTGTATTGGTGTGGTGTAGTAACCTGGTGTAGTAGAGTGGTGTAGTAGCCTGGTGTTGTGGTGTCGTGTAGGGTCATGTAGTAGCCAGGAATAGTAGCGTGCTGTAGTACTATGATGTAGTAGCCTTGTGTAGTGGCATGGAGTAGTAGAATGGTGTAGTGTAGTGCCTGGTGAAGTGGCATGGTGCTGTGGCATGGTATAGTGGCCTGGTGTAGTGTAGTCGCGTGGTGTAGTAGCCTGGTGTAGTAGCCTGGTGTTGTAGCATGATGTAGTAGCCTGGTGTAGTGGCATGGTTAGTAGCATGGTGAAGTAGCCTGGTGTAGTGGCATGGTTAGTAGCATGGTGAAGTAGCCTGGTGTAGTGGCGTGGTGTAGTAGCCTGGTGTAGTGGTGTGGTGTAGTAGAATGGTGTATTGGCGTGGTGTCGTGGCATGGTGTAGTAGCTTTGTGTAGTAGTCTGGTGTAGTGGTGTGGTGTAGTAGCCTGGTGTAGTAGCGTGGTGTAGTACCCTGGAGTAGTGGCGTGGTGTAGTGGCCTGGTGTAGTGGTGTGGTGCAGTAGCCTTGTGTAGTGGCATTGTGTAGTGGCGGTTTATAGTGGAATAGGTGTAGTAGCCAGGTGTAGTGGCGTGGTGTCGTGGCGTTGTGTAGTGGCTTGGTGTAGTGGTGTGGTGTAGTAGCCTGGTGTAGTGGCGTGGTGTAGTTGCCTGGTGCAGTAGTCTGGTGTAGTGGTGTAGTGTAGTAGCCTGGTGTAGTAACGTGGTGTAATAGACTGGTGTAGTGGCATAGTGTTGTGGCACGTAGTAGGCTGGAATATTGGCATGCTGTAGTATCGTTAAGTAGTAGCCTGGTGTAGTGGCTTGGTGAAGTGTAGTGGCATTGTGAAGTGACATGGTGCAGTGGCGTGGTATAGTGGCGTGGTGTAGTGTAGTGGAATCGTGTAGTAGCCTGGTGTAGTAGAGTGGTGATGTTGCATGGTGTACTAGTCTGGTGTAGTGGCGTGCTTAGTAGGCTGGTGTAGAAGCGTGTATCGTGGAGTGGTGTAGTGGCATGATGTAGTAGCGTGGTGTAGTAGCCTGGTGTAGTGGCATGGTGTAGTAGCGCAGTGTAGTGGCGTGGTGTAGAAGCCTGGTGTTGTTGCATGATGCCGTGGCGTGGTGTAGTGGCATGGTGTAGTGGTGTGGTGTAGTAGCCTGGTGTAGTGGCATGGTGTAGTTGCCTGGTGTAGAAGTCTGGTGTAGTGGTGTGGTGTAATAGCCTTCTGTAGTACCGTGGTGTAATAGCGTGGTGTAGTGGCGTCTTGTAGTAGCATGTATTAGCCTGGAATAGTGGCGTGCTGTAGTACCATAGTGTAGTAGCCTAGTGTAGTGGCGTGGTGTAGTGGCATTGTGTAGTGTAGTGGCGTTGTTATCTGGCATGGTGCATCACGTGGTATAGTGGCGTGGTGTAGTGTAGTGGCATGGTGTAATAGCCTGTTGTAGTAGCCTGGTGTTGTAGCATCATGTAGTAGCCTGGTGTAGTGGTATAGTTAGTAGCCTGGTGTAGTAGCCTGGTGTAGTGGCGTGGTTTAGTAGTCTGGTGCAGTTGTGTGGTGTAGTAGCCTGGTGTATTGGCGTGGTGTCATAGCGTGGTGTAGTGGTGTGGTGTAATGGTGTGGTGTAGTGGTGTGGTGTAGTAGCCTGGTGTAGTGGCGGGGTGTTGTAGCTTGGTGTCATAGTCTGGTGTAGTGGTGTGGCGTAGTAGACTGATGTAGTAGTGTGGTGTAGTAGCCAGGTGTAGTGGCGTGGTGTAGTGGCCTGGTGTAGTGGTCTGGTGTAGTGGCGTGGTGTAATAGCCTGATGTAGTGGCATGGTGTAGTAGCCTGGTGTAGTGGCGTGGTGTCGTGGCGTGGTGTAGTGGCAGGGTGTAGTGGTGTGGTGTAGTAGCCTGGTGTAGTGGCGTGGTGTAGTTGCCTGGTGCAGTAGTCTGGTGTAGTGGTTTAGTGTAGTAGCCTGGTGTAGTGGCGTGGTGTAGTGGCATGTAGTAGCCTGGAATAGTGGCGTGCTGTAGTACCATAGTGTAGTAGCCTGGTGTATTGGCATGGTGAAGTGTAGCTGCGTTGTGAAGTGGCATGGTTCAGTGGCGTGGTATAGTGGCGTGGAGTAGTGTAGTGGCATCGTGTAATAGCTTGGTGTAGTAGTGTTGGTGCATGGTGTACTAGCCTGGTGTAGTGGCATGGTTAGGTGCCTGGTGTAGTAGCGTGTATCGTGGAGTGGTGTAGTGGCATGATGTAGTGGTGTGGTGTAGTAGCCTGGTATATTGGCGTGGTGTAATGGTGTGGTGTAGTAGACTAGTGTAGTGGTGTGGTGTCATGGCGTGGTGTAGTTGTGTGGTGTAGAGGTGTGGTGTAGTAGCCTGGTGTAGTGGCGTGGTGTATTAGCCTGGTGTAGTAGTCTGGTGTAGTGGTGTGGTGTAGTAGTCTGGTGTAGTAGCGTGGTGTTGTAGCCTGGTGTAGTGGCATGGTGTAGAGCTGTGGTGTAGTGTTGTGGTGTAGTAGCCTGGTGTAGTAGCATTGTGTAGTGGCGTAGTGTAGTGTTGTGGTGTAGTATCCTGGTGTAGTGGAGTGGTGTCTTGGCGTTGTGTAGTGGCATGGTGTTGTGGTGAGGTGTAGTAGCCTGGTGTAGTGGCATGTAGTAGCCTGGAATAGTGGTGAGCTGTACTACCATAGTGTAGTATCCCGGTGTAGTGGCGTGTTGTAATGGCATGGTGTAGTGTAGTGGCGTTGTGAAGTGGCATGGTAAGGTGGCGTGGTATAGTGGCGTGGTGTAGTGTATTGGAATGGTGTAGTAGCCTGGTGTAGTACAGTAATGTAGTAGCTTTGTGCAGTGGCGTGTAGTGGCGAGGTGTAGTAGCCTGGTGTAGTAGTCTGGTGTAGTGATGTGGTGTAGTAGCATGGTGTAGTAGATTGGTGTAGTAGCCTGGTGTAGTGGCGTGATGTAGGGGCATGTAGTTGCCTGGAAGAGTAGCGTGCTGTAGTACCATGTTGTAGTAGCCTAGTCTAGTGTCGTGTTGTAGTAGCCTGGTGTAGTAGCCTGGTAGGTTGTTTTGGTGTAGTAGCCTGGTGTAGGGGCATGGTTAGTAGCCTGGTGTAGTAGCCTGGTGGGTTGGCGTAGTGTAGTAGCCTGGTGTAGTGGCATGGTTAGTAGCCTGGTGTAGTAGCCTGGTGTAGTGGCATGGTGTAGTAGCCTGGTGTAGTGGTGTGGTGCAGTAGCCTGGTGTAGTGGCGATGTGTAGAGGTGTGGTGTAGTAGCCTGGTGTAGTGGCTTGGTGCCGTGGCATGCTGTAGTGGTGTGGTGAGGTGGTGTGGTGTAGTAGCCTGGTGAAGTGGCATGGTGTAGTAGCCTGGTGTAGTAGTCTGGTGTAGTTGTGTGGTGTAGTTGCCTGGTGTATTGGAGTGGTGTAGTGGCCTGGTGTAGAGGTGTGGTGTAGTAGCCTAGTGTTGTGGCATTGTGTAGTGGCATGGTGTAGTGGCGTGGTGTAGTAGTTTGGTGTAGTGGTGTGGTGTCGTGGCGTGGTATAGTGCCATGGTGTAGTGGTGTGGTGTAGTAACCTGGCGCAGTGGCGTGGTGTAGTAGCCTGGTGTAGTCGTCTGGTGTAGTGGTGTAGTGTAGTAGCCTGGTGTAGTAACGTGGTGTAGTAGCCTGGCATAGTGGCGTGGTGTAGTTGCATGTTATAGCCTGGAATAGTGGTGTGCTGTAGTACCACTGTGTAGTAGCCTGGTGTAGTTGCGAGGTGCATTGGCATGGTATAGTGTAGTAGCGTTGTGAGGTGGCACGGTGCAGTGGCGTGGTATAGTGGCATGGTATAGTGTAGTGGCATGGTGTAGTAGCTTGGTGTAGTTGCCTAGTGTCGTGGCATGGTGTAATGGCTTGGTGTAGTGGTGTGGTGTAGTAGCCTGGTGTAGTAGCATGGTGTAGTGATGTGGTGTAGTAGTCTGGTGTAGAAGCGTGGTGTAGTAGCCTGGTGTAGTGGCGTGGTGTAGTAACCTGGTGTAGTTGCATGGTGTTGTGGCCTGGTCTAGTGGTGTCGTGTACTAACCTGGTGTAGTGACATGGTGTATTGGCGTGGTGTAGTGGCGTGGTGTAGTAGCCTGGTGCAGTGGCGTAGTGTCATGGCGTATTGTGGTGGTGTGGTGTAGTGGTATAGAGGTGTGGTGTAGTAGCCTGGTGTAGTGGCGTGGTGTAGTAGCCAGGTGAAGTGGTGTTATGTAGTGGTGTGGTGTAGTAGCGCCGTATAGTAACCTGGTGTAGTGGCATGTAATAGCCTGGTGTAGTGGCCTTGTGAAGTAGCCTGGGGTAGTGGCGTGGTTTAGTAGCCTGATGTAGTGGCATGGTGTAGTAGCCTGGTGTAGTAGTCTGGTGTAGTAGTGTGGTGTAGTAGCCTGGTGTAGTAGAGTGGTGTAGTAGCCTGGTGTAGTAGAGTGGTGTAGTTGCCTGGTGTAGTAGAGTGGTGTAGTACCTGGTGTAGTGGCGTGGTGTAGGGGCATGGAGTAGTGTAGTGGCGTGGTTAAGTGGCATGGTGCAGTGGCGTGGTATTGTGGCGTGGTGTAGTGTAGTGGCGTGGTATAGTAGCCTGGTGTTGTGGCGTGGTGTAGAAGCCTGGTGTGGTGGCATGGTTAGTAGCCTGGTGTAGTAGCCTGGTGTAGTGGCATGGTGTAGTAGCCTGGTATAGTGGCGTGGTGTCGTGGCGTGGTGTAGTGGCGTGGTGTAGTAGCCTGGTGTAGTAGCATGGTGTCGTGGCGTGGTGTAATGGTATGGTGTAGTGGTTTGGTGTAGTAGCTTGGTGTAGTGGCGTGGTGTAGTAGCTTGGTGTAGTAGTCTGGTGTAGTGATGTGGTGTAGTGGCATTGTGTAGTGGCGTGGTGTCGTCACGTGGTGTAGTGGCATGGTGTAGTGATGTGGTTTAGTAGCCTGGTATAGTGGCGTGTAGTAACGTGGTGTAGTGGCGTGGTGTAGTGGCGTGGGTGTAGTGGCGTGATGTAGTGGCGTGATGTAGTGGCGTGGTGTAGTAGCCTGGTGTAATAGCCTGGTGTAGTAGCATGGTGCAGTGATGTGGGGTAGTGAAGTGGTGTAGTAGCATGGAGTAGTAGTAGCTTGTAGTGGCATGGTGTAGTAGCCTGGTGTAATAGCCTGGTGTTGTAACCTGGTGTAGTGGTGTGGTGCAGTTGCGTGGTGTAGTAGCCTGGTGTAGTGGTGTGGTTAGTAGCCTGGAGTAGTAGCCTGGTGTAATGGCGTGTAGTGGCCTGGTGTAGTGTTGTGGTGCAGTAGCCTGGTTTAGTGGAGTGTGTGTAGAGGCGTGGTGTAGCAGCTGGTGTAGTGGCTTGGTGTCGTGGCATGGTGTAGTGGTATGGTGAAGTGGTGTGGTGTAGTAGCCTGGTGAAGTGGTGTGATGTAGTAGCCTGGTGTAGTAGTCTGGTGTAGTTGTGTGGTGTAGTAGCCTGGTGTATTGGCGTGTTGTAGTGGCCTGGTGTAGAGGTGTGGTGTAGTAGCCTAGTGTAGTGGCATTGTGTAGTGGCATGTTGTAGCCTGGAATAGTGGTGTGCTGTAGTACAATTGTGTAGTAGTCTATTGCAGTCGCGAGGTGTATTGGCATGGTGTAGTGTAGTGGCATGGTGCAGTGGTGTGGTACAGTGGCGTGGTGGAGTGTAGTGGCACGGTGTAGTAGCTGGTGTAGTTGCCTGGTGTTGTGGCGTGTAGTAGTAGCCTGGTGTAGTGGCAGGTTAGTAGCCTGTGTAGGCGCTTGGTTAAGTAGCGTGTGTCGTGGCATGGTGTAGTGGCATGGTGTAGTGGTGTGGTGTAGTAGCCTGGTGTAGTGGCGTGGTGTAGTAGCCTGGTAGTAGTCTGGTGTAGTGATGTGGTGTAGTAGCTTGGTGTAGTAGCCTGGTGTAGTAGCCTGGTGTAGTAGCCTGGTCTAGTGGCGTGGTGTAGTAGCCTGGTGTAGTGGCGTGGTGTAGTGGCCTGTCTATTGGAGTGGTGTACTAGCCTGGTGTAGTGGCATGGTGTATTGGCGTTTTGTAGTGGCGTGGTGTAGTAGTCTGGTGTAGTTGCGTGGTGTGGTGGCGTGGGTGTGTGGGGTGTGGTGTGGTGGTATAGTGGTGTGGTGTAGTAGCCTGAAGTGGCGTGGTGTAGTAGCCAGGTGAAGAGTTGTGTGTAGTGGTGTGGTGTAGTAGCGTGGTGTAGTAGCCTGGTGTAGTGGCGTGGTAGTAGCCTGGTGTAGTGGCATTGTGAAGTAGCCTGGGGTTTCAGTTTCAGTTTCAAAGCCCTAGAGCAGGCAAGCAGAGGTTGAAGACAGGGCGAGGATGTAGAAATCTTGAGCAAGGACTGGAGATTAGGTGAAGAGGGGAGATGAAAGATCGGTGGCCCAACCACCGTGGGTAAGAATTGCAGCTGATGCTGCGGTTTGGTGGTAGAGTGGAGTTCTAATGGGTGCTCGCTGGTGTGTCTTGTAGGAGGCAGGGCTTCTCGTCTAGGAGTTCTTTCAGCTTTGCGTTGGTGTTCTACTTATTTCTTGATGTACTAGGGTGCAGATCGTCGGTGTTTTTCTTCTTCTTCCCAGGTCTACTGTCCTTGGTCTTGCTACGTGTCGATACGGTGAGGCTATCGTTGGAGGTAGCTTCCAGCCGGAAATCTTCTGTTGTGTATGGGTGCTGCAGTGGAGGAGATGGTATTCCACCGAGACGTCCTCATCTGAAGAGTCAGCTGAGTCAGAAGTAGATGTAGCGACTCGTGTAGTTCTTGCCTGTTGAGGCTTAATGGAAGTTGCAGCTGGTTAGGCCGTTGAGAGGGTTCGCACACGAGAGGTGGAACTGTAGCAGTAGTCGGTAGAGGAGGCGTAAGTCTTCACCAACACCACTTCAAGTCTCCAAGACATCAGTCTTGGTCCCTGATATCACCGTGAACGCCGCCGTACTCACGGATCTACTATCAACAGCAAAGCCTGCTCCTCCGAGAAACTTCATCACAAGCCACCCAG